>CM050165.1:36642933-36937933 GCA_027410445.1 Discoglossus pictus | reverse complement strand
GATTTGCGGTCTTGAGACTGTTATGCAATTAATTCTAATGTCTATCATCGCTTTCCCCAGTATTGATTTTTTATTTGCATTTACAGTGATACGAACAGGTGATATAAACCCCTTGCAGGTCCACTCTAGCACTCGTAGGATTTTCTCATTCATTTGCCGTTTACGGGTGTGAAAACATTTGCGGGCTTGAGGAATCGGAGCAATATATATATATATATATATATATATTTTTATATATATATATATATATATATATATATATATATATGTGTGTGTTTGTGGTAATGGACAGAGAATAAAACAGATACTTTATGTCCCTTCATTTATTAATTAAAATATATAATTATTCAGAAATGGGGGATCACCCTTTGGCAACCCTTACTGCCTAAAGACTAATGGAAATCTAATTGGTGTACAAGAAATAGCAATGATTGCCTCTAGTAATAAATAGCTGCATATAGTAGGTAATAAATTAAAGCTTTATTTTTGTACACTCTAAGCATATTTTCTTCATTATCAAAACCGTAAATGTGGTCCACTATTGTATATCTGTGAGGCTCAGTACAGATCAACATAAGGCTTCTTCCTCAATCCTAGGGCCATACATGTAACTAGTCAACAACAGAGGAACATGCACTGAGCCTGAAACAAGGATAGACTTTCACTAGACCATACAATCTATAGATTATGCCCTTAAGTAGATGTTAGGCAACTCCAGAGAATCAAATCAATAATAATCTATTGGCCAAATTGACTTAACATCACTTGTAGTTTTGTTTCAATTAGGACATTGGCTGTGGTATCTGGCAGGAAGGCAAACAATGTTAAATATTTCTCACTTACATTATATAGCTCTGCACAAGAGACGAAACGTAATCACCAGACTGATCACATGTATTTGCACAATATTTTCCTTTAAATATCTATTAACCAAAGATTTTGTTTTAATACAAGTTTTTTACTTTTACGTATTTTTTATGGTATTTGAATGTAGGTATAAAAAGAAAGATTTATACATTACATAATAAAATGTATTACGCATAATATAAAAGTTTAATATAACTGAAAAGTGGGCAATGAAAACATCTACATCTACAAAAAAGGAAAAAGAAAATATTTAATTAAGAAATATTGCAATGTACTTTTGTCTATTGAAAACTATAAATATTACTGTTTCAGCACTTTACAATTAACTTTTAACAAGAGTCAGAATTCATTTTATTGAAAATCAATGTTAAAGGCATATCTAAATTTCCTGGATTATGAATGCATCTGATAGAGGAGAACCAGTAGTGTATGCAAACATTTTTAGCATGAAAAAATACTAAAATAATGATTTACAAACTCACCCTGATGTATGCCAAGACTTTTCAGTTTGCAAGCAGCAGCTTTTGTGAGTTGACACAACTGAAAAACCCTGCTGAGATTTGCATACAATTCATAATTAGTTTTGACCAATCAGAAGAAAGCAGAGGTTAACTGAAACATTTGTATCAAACTCTGGGGTTACTGTGTTGCAAATCAGTATCGGATATGTAGTCTCTCTCTCTCTCTCTCCTTATGCTCCGATTCAGCTGTGAGCTCACCCCGCCCAACCATGTCATTCAATCCTGCAGCAGTACTGCTCTACCAGAAAGGTCAAGCTCTGTATCTAGCTACCGCTCCTCTGCGTACTTGGTTATGTAAGCTCCCTGTGGGTGTGCAAAGCTGGATTTTACTTTCCTGCATATAACTTTGTACGTACACTGAACTTTTCTATATAACACATATTTTTCTGCTAATCACTGCCTTTTTCTTATCAAACATTTGAAAAAAGGACACTTATATATACCTTTAAGTCCAAAGACTTGCTTTATGAGCAAAGATATTAGTTAAAACACCAGCGTATCCCTTTTTTCAACATGGTATGCTTATTAGGAGGGAGTCTACACACAATTTACTAAATCTCTATATTATAATAAAGTATTAGTCCTGCAATGTAGTGTGGAAATGCACAGTAAAGGTCAATGTAGCATTATGTATGCCCCCTAACCATCCAGATGTACTGGAAACATCTTGCTCTGTCCATCTTACTCTAAAGCAGTGGTTCCCAAACATCTCCTTGTGGACCACAGACCGGTCATGATTTAGGTGTAACACTGTGTGAATATAGGTGAAGCAATTTGTATTCATCAATATGTGAAAGCTCACCTGTTTAAGTTTATTTTATTCTTCTTTATTAATGATTATATATACTTCTTTTCCAATCTGGGTATAGAGATATTAGAGCAATAATAGCATTGCATGCATGTTGATATGTATCCTGGTTGATCTTACATCTCAGCCAATACTGTTAAATATCTCACCTGCATTCACAAAATGTTACACCGTATTTTTATTGTTTTCTTTTAGCCCCAAATTTTACCTGCATCCTGGTTTCAGAAGGCCTCACTGGTTACTCTGAATTCTGGGAGTTCTGTACACACCATCAGCCCCAAATTTTACCTGCATCCTGGTTTCAGAAGGCCTCACTGGTTACTCTGAATTCTGGGAGTTCTGTACACACCATCAGGTATGGAGAAGACCTTGAAAGTTGCATCTTCCCAGGAGCCAATGTCTTTTATTAATATTTCTACTATATGCTTGTTATTATATTTAATGACATAGAATTATTTCTAACATTAGTTCAAACTCTTACAAATGTTTACGTAATCTTGCTTGGCTTTACTCCCCCTTCCCCCTTTTATGGCCTGTATAATTTGCCGAGATCTCCTCCTTTCCACATGTCTTGGCATTTCCTTTCTGCTAACTGCTCTCTCTCTCTCTCTCTCTCTCTCTCTTCCTACCTGTTCTATTGGTCCCTTATACCGTATTTTTATTGTTTTATTTTAGCCCAAAATTTTACCTGCATCCTGGTTTCAGAAGGCCTCACTGGTTACTCTGAATTCTGCCCATCCTCCCTCCCCATTTCTGATTAAATATATAGTGAAATGGGAATCACCTGACTTTCCTACTTGCATATATTATCTCACCACTAGGGGCAGACAACATATTAAATGCTAGAGCCCTCACATCTGTTCCTTCTCTCTCCCTCTAAATGAAAAACCTTTCTAGCTTTCACTTCTCTTCTGACCCTTTTTATTCCTTATCAGTTTAATCTTTCCCTGATTTCTGCCCCTTCAATTCCCTTTAGATTGTAAGTGGCGAGTTTTCAGTCTTCTAGGATGCTTTGGGAAAAAGCACTTTCTGCAAAGATTCTAAGCTGAAAACAGGGTCCTCCATTTTTGGAAGGTTGTTAATGCTGTATTTTCCCTTGTTTTTATCCCCTCCATTGCGCTACGGAACATGTTGGCGAGTTACAAATAAAAGTTAATAATTATTAATAATAATCAATTCTCTTTAAGTGTCATCTGATGTTCTGGATACACTCAACTTTTTCACATTTGCAACACACAGATGCACTCAAGTTACATATGCAGAATATGATTCCTGTGGAACATCCCATTACCCTTCTCTTTATGGTTAATGTGGCTCTATGTGGCTTTCGTTAGAACTTCTTACACTTATTGAAGAGGCAGGAAAGAACTGCAGGGGTGTCGATGTTGCCTCAGGCTTTTAAAAGTGTAATCTTTAATTAGTGTAACTACATGAGGATCCAGCATAACCTAGCTAGCCTAATATCAATATGAAGGTCCAAAACTTCAAATATGGCTTTTGGTTGCTCATGTTTGCATGATTTGTAATTATTGAGAGATAATACAAAAGAATATTTTTATCCCAAAATTTACATGCAAGAGTAATTCTTTCTGCTTCCTCTGAAAAAAATGTTCCTTTATAATGAATTAATTATCCATTAAATGTTTATAAAAATTGACTATCATGCATTGCTGATAACATTTTAGCCCAATAGGTCAGGTCTTTTGAGAGGTGAGGACTAAACTAACTGCGAAAAGTTTTGATTTATATTAAAAAGTAAAAGTTGTGTTAAAAGGACCACGTATGGTAAATTTTTTCATCCATCTAAAGATTAGAGGAAGAGGGGGAGGGAGGGAGAAGGGAGGAGGGCGATAGAGAGAAGGAAAGGGAGAGAGAAAGAGGGAAGGAGAAGGAAGGATGGAGGGAGAGAGAAAGAAGGAGGGGGAGAGAGGGGAGGGGGGAGAGAGAAGGAGAGGGAGGGAGATAGAATGAGAGGGAGGGAGAGATAAGGAGAGAGTGGGAGGGAGAGAGGGGGGAGCAGAGGGTTGGGGAGAGTATACAAAGGAGAGGGAGAGTGAGAAGGAGATGGAAAGAGAGAGAAAGAAGGAGAGGGAGGAAGAGAGAAGGAGGGGAGAGAGACACAGAGCGATAGTGAAGGAGGGAGAGAGACAGAGAAGAAGGGAGGGAGAGAAGGAGGGAAAGAGAGAGAGGAAGGGAGAGAGAGAAGTAGGGAGAGAGAGAGGAGGAGGGAGAGAAAGAGAGGAGGAGGGAGAGAGAGATGGGGAAGGAGGGAGAGAGAGAAGAAGAAGGGAGAGAGAGATAGAAGGAGGGAGGGATAGAGAGATGGCGCACAGAGAGAGAGTGAGCACAGAAAGAGGGGGTGGGCGCCGAGAGAGAGGGTGCACAGAGAGGGAGAGGGCGCAGAGAGAGAGAGGGTGCACAGAGAAATACAGGGTACACAGAGAGAGGGCGCACAAGAGACAGAACACATCATTTTTATACAATATTATACCGTCATTTTTGTTGGGCAAGTGACTAGTTTTAATATAATAGTAATTAGATGGGCACATGGAAGACGATTGTAGAGTGTATGAGACTTTGGAATAGAAGAACAACATGTGACTAAACTAGACATACTGTATATAATAAACGTAATAATGCAATGGAGGTCCAGAAGAAAGGGACTGGAGGTCCTGATTCAGACCAAAACCTGCCTGCTGATTATAGCTATGTTGTAAAAGCCAAGCCCACAGGCCCATATGCCCTAGCCAGTCCTATACCAAGATAATACCTTTGCAATAATAGTCCAGGATTTTTTTTCTCCATGATCCAAGAACTGGCAACATGTAAATCTAACCATGAGAAAGAACTGGCAAATTACACCATTAATCATACTATACAACAAGTAATCTATACCATGCTGGATGGAGGATGAAAATACAGTCTAGTATTCAAGCTGCCAATTGATTCAATCACTCTGAACATGTGCACACCACCAGTGAGTTATTAGCAATGATTAGTTTCACACAAATGATAAGAAGCATAGGTAAGAGTGAAGTCAGCAAGGATAATTGACAGACAAAATGGAACCAATGTAATTTTACTGTGATAGAGAGAGAACAATAGAGGGGAAAAAATGATGAAAGGATAGGAAAAAAGAATGGAGAGATAGAAAACAGAGACAGAAAAGGAGGGAGGGAGAGGGGTGGAGAGGAAGAGAGAATGAGAAATGGAACGACAGACGTAAAGAGCTAGAGATGGAGAAAGAGAGAGGGAGACGGAAACAGAAAGGAGAGAAATAGTGAAAGATAAAGACAGAGATACAAAAAAGAAGAGATAAAGAAAGACAGGCAGAGATAGCCGTTATGAAAGAGAAAGAAAGATGAGTTAGAAATGGAGAATGATAAAGAGAAAAATATTACATAGTTTCATAGTAATTTAGGTTGAAAAAAGACTTTAGTCCATCAAGTTCAACCTTTTTAGATCTCCTCTGATCTGCAATATGCAGATTTATTGTTAATTGATCCAGAGGAAGGCAAGCAGAAAAAACCCCAGTGAAATATTGCCAATTTTCTTAACAGGGAAAAAAATATAACATTCCTTCCTGTGGCTTATATTCGCGACCGTCAAAAAATCATTGCCGATTTGCGAACTTTGTTTGTTAGGTGTGCGGCTTCTATTCACGAATGCAAAATTACTGCCGTTTTGAGCGATTGCGAGTTAAGCGTGCCGATTTTCATACTTTAGACTGCGGTATTGAATAGAGATTTACGGTTTTAGTGATTCTAACATCCTGTAAAGCCTGTAACCTGCAAAAAAAGCCTGTTTCTTGCAATGGCTGATCACTTTGAGAGTCTTTTTCTCTCCAATTTGACATGTGCGGCTTATATTTGAGTACAATCTTTTTTCTATTTTTTCCCCTTGAACTTTACGGGTGCGGCTTATATGCGGGTGCGGCTTATATTCGGACCAATATGGTAATTTCGTTAGTCTTTCTTCATAACTTAGCCCCTCCCTACCCTTTATTAGCTTTGTTGCCCTTCTCTGTATTTTTCCAGCTCTAAAATGTCCTTTTTATGTAGTGGTGCCCAAAATTGTACTCCATATTCCAAATGAGGGCGTACAAGGGATTTGTATAGTGGGAGAATTATATTTGCTTCCCTTGCTTCTATACCCTTCTTAATACATGCTAATATTTTACTTGCCTTTGCAGATGCTGCTTGGCATTGAGCACTGTTACCTAGGTGGTTGTCCACAAGTACTCCCAAATCCCTTTCAATATTTGATACCCCTAGATTTGCTCCAATAAGATTATAAATTGCATGGCTATTTTTTCTTTCCAGATACATAACTTTACATTTATTCGTATTAAATCTCATCTGCCACTTAGATGCCCATTCCTCTAATTTATGCAAATCCCTTTGGAGGGAAAGTACATAATTTTCTGATTTAATTACCTTGCACAACTTTGTGTCATCAGCAAAAATGGAGATACCACATTCAAATTCCACTTCCAAGTCATTAATAAATATGTTAAAAAGGAGGGGACCTAATACTGAGCCCTGATGAACCCCACTTACCACATTAGTCCAATCGGAGTATGTTCCATTTACAACAACCCTTTGCTTCCTGTCTTTTAGCCAGCGCTCAATCCACAAGCAAATATTTATGGCAATTCCTGTATCCCCTTGTTTGCTCAATAGTCTCTCATGTGGCACTGTATCAAAAGCCTTTGCAAAATCCAAACAGACTACATCCACTGAGTTGCCTTGATCCAAGTTGCTACTAGCCTCCTCAAAGAAACTAATTAGATTTGTTTGACATGACCTATCCTTCATAAATCCATGTTGGCTCCTACTTATAATCCTGTTTGAATAGACATATTCCTGTATATTATCCCTTATTAACCCTTCTAAAAGCTTCCCCACTACATAAGTGAGACTCACAGGTCTATAATTCTTTGGATTTGCTCTTCCTCCCTTCTTAATTATAGGTATCACCTCTGCCTTTCTCCAGTCATCTGGTAGAGACCCTGCGTTGAGTGAATCTTGAAAAATTAGATATAATGGTTTTGCTATTACAGAGCCCAGTTCCCTAAGTACCTTTGGATGTATTCCATCAGGACCTGGGGCTTTATTAACATTTATTTTTTCCAACCTCTTTTGGATTTCTTCCTGCGTTAACCAATTATTTGGTGAAGGTAGTGTAGCCCCATTATGTTGCAATGACCCAACCACTGGTACCTCCCTTGTGTATACCGAAGGAAAGAACCTATTTAGCTCATTTGCCTTTTCCTGGTCACTAATTATCAGATGGCCTGTGTCACATTGTAATGTTCCTATAGCTTCCTTCCTGGCCTTCTTCCCATTAATATATTTAAAAAATATTTGAGGGTTAGTCTTACTCCCCTTTGCAACTAACTTTTTATTTTTGATTTTAGCCAGTCTAATAGCCCTTTTGCAAGCCTTGTAGATTTCCTTGTACTCACATAAAGCAGTCTCTGTCTCCTCTTGTTTGTATAATTTAAACGCTTGTTTATTACTGCTCATCTTCTTTAAATCATTTCTAAGCCACATGGGTTGTGATTTACTCCTTCTACTTTTAGTTCAGTATTCTCTGTCCAGTCTATACTTTGTTTTGCTGTCCTTAGACCGTTAAAATATGCCCTTTTAAAATTAGGATTTTTCTTAGCCCCTTACACTTATGTTTTTTAATTCAATCTCAAATGTGTTGTGATCACTGTTTCCCAAAGATTGCCCTATTTCAACATTTGATACCATATGAATATTATTTGTTATAACTAAATCCAAGATAGCCTCATTTCTAGTAGGCTCTTGTATAACCTGGCCAGATAATGATCCCTGAGTGTACTCAAGAACCTGCTTCCCTTAGCTGAACTGCTGGTCTCATTCATCAGGTTTATTTCAGGCTAATTAAAATCTGCCACTATTAGAACTTGCCCATGCTTAGCTGCATTTCCAATCTGTAACAATAATTGCATTTCCTCACTTTCAATTAAATTTGGGGGTTTATAGCATACTCCTACTAATATTATTTTAGAATTTGCTCCTCCACTATTTAACTCTACCCACAGCGATTCAACATTACCGCTAGTTCCACCATAAATATCTTCTCTGACTAGAGGCTTAAATTCAGGCTTAACATGCAGACAAAGACTTCCTTTTCTTTTACCATTGCCCCTATCTTTCCTAAATAGGTTATAACCATCCAGATTAACAGTCCAGTCATGAGATTCATCCCACCACGTTTCAGTAATAACTATTAAATTTCATTTCTCATTAACTGTTAATAATTCTAACTCTCCCATTTTTCCTGGCAAGCTTCTGGCATTAGCAAGCATACACCTTATGTTACACATATGCAGAGAGCACACATGCAGTTAGCCTACACGCTTTCTATTTAACAGCAGAGCACTCAATAACAAGCTAATCTTCCAGAAGCTTTTACGTTCCTTGCATTAGGGTCTTGACCTGATGTTGGTCAGTAGCTGAATAAATCAACATACTATATTATACATAATAATTTGATTATATGAGCATGGCAACACATTAAGCAAAATTAAATTTTTTACAAAAATGGTATAAAATTATATTAATGTTATTCTTGAGAAATACATAAAAAAAAAATCATATAAGCTTAATGGAATGCATAATGGAAAATTAAAGTGTCATTTAGTCAAAGGTACAAAGAAATATGAATATGCAAGCATCAAAGCTACATCATTTGCAAAATGGACATTATGCAGAGTCTATTTACTGTACTCTCAATTTTTTATCTGCATCTTATTTTTCAGAAATGTTCATTCAGTTTTGTTGAATAAATTCTTAATGATTATATTACTGCTATAATATTAATTTCATAGGGACATAATAAGCACCATGTATTTATATATTTGTATCTGTACATGGGCAGATAGATAGATAGATAGATAGATAGATAGATAGATAGATAGATAGATAGATAAACAGATAGATAGATAGATAGATAGATAGATAGATAGATAGATAGATAGATAGACAGACAGACAGACAGATAGATAGATAGATAGATAGATAGATAGATAGATAGATAGATAGATAGATAGATAGATAGATAGATACATAGATAGATAGATAGATAGATAGTGCTACAGATAGGTAGATAGATAGATAGACAGACAGACAGACAGACAGACAGACAGACAGACAGACAGATAGATAGATAGATAGATAGATAGATAGATAGATAGATAGATAGATAGATAGATAGATAGATAGATAGAAAAACTCACTGAGATATAATTGAGGTAGTTTAGGTAGTAGATGTCTAGTAGATTTATCTCTCTCTCTGTGTCTCTCTCTAGCACTCTCTCTCTCTCTCTCTCTCTCTCTCTCTCTCTCTTCAGCCTAAAGAATTAAAGAGATATTGTCATCCCAACAGGAAGATGTTTCATCTTAATTAAAGAGCACCAAAACTGTTAATACATTGTACTAGCCATTTGTCTCAATAGTAAATCATTTCTGATATATTTAACATTGAAACTTTTGCAACTGTATGCTAGTGTGCTGTTCAATATGCTTATTTACATCTCAGAGTCTTGATAAGGGGAGAGGATCTAACTGCATGATAACTTTAGGAGGCATTGTTTTGCCACCACAGAGAAAGATAAGCAGACTGCAATCCTAATTAGCACAACAAAATCAGCTAATTACTATTCAGGAGCTGCACATTTGCATAAGGATACTGCAGAAAATAGATTAACTAAGGAATCGTGAATGTAAGAATAAAATGGCTAGTACAATACATAGCTAGTTTTTTCATACTCTTTAAAATATCTATTTTTTTAAACTTGTTTCTGGGGTAGCAGTCACCTTAAAGTGTTTTCTATTTGATACATTTTCCATTAATTAAATATATATATTTCTAGACACATTTTTTTATTTTTTTATTCTTTAATAACCTAACTGTATTTAAAATCACAAACTCTGAAAATCCTAATTTTACAGTTGTGAAGTTATTAGATATCGAGATGGACCTCATTAATACCTTTTGCATTTCTATCAATAATAGAATCTTTTTTTTTGCTAAATATATTATGTCACTATATTTGGGGGAAAATAATAGACCACTAGACTTAACTAAACTAACCTGTAATAAACAATAAAATATATATTGGTCATATATACATTGGACTAGGCCTAAACACCTCTGCGGTCTTGGAATACATTTATCAAGTGGGGATAAAAACCCAATTTCCTGTTTTCTATGGCAGATAGTTATTTATAACTATTTAATAGAGTTGGGAATGTACTAAGCATTTTAGGTAAGGTGCGAAGGGCTCATTTCCCCATGGGAAATAGTACATATTAAATCAAGATGCTTTGTAAACACCCTCCAGTAAAGTGTGTCTCTGCTTGATAAATAGCTCCCATGGAAGTGCAGGTATTTTAATATTAATGTAGGCAGTATACCAAAGAATGAGATATTAGCATATTATAAAAAAAATAACATTTTAATTTTATTCCACATGACTACATTTGTAGCACTGGGTTCCCTGGTGGTCCAGTGATTAGGATTCTGTGTTTTCATTAATACAACCTGGGTTCAATTCCAGCCAGGGAACTAAGAGGTCACACCACCCTGAAGCCATGCAGGGTTGGGCCTGGTCAATGCCATGGTTGGTAGACCACCTAGGAATACCAGGAGCTGTATGCTTTGGTCCACTGGAGAAGGAACTGGCAACCCACTCCAGTATCTCTGCCATGAATACCTCATGGTGTGTTACGGTCCATGAGATCACAGAGAGTAGGACACAACTGAACAATGCAAACACACACATTTGCAGCTCTGATCAAGCACTACGTTCCTATTTTGCTGCCGTAAAAGAGTCTATGGCCCTCATTCAATTGCGATTTGGCCAATTGAATGTGGCTCTAAATAAGCACATAACATTTCTTTTTTTAATAAGTTTTTAGTTAGTAAGAATCTATCCAAAAGCAAGTTTTTCACTAACTAAAAACTTCTTTAAAATAAATATGCTATGTGCTTATTTAGAGCCCTATTCAATTGGCCAAATCGCAATTGAATGAGGGCCTATGTAAATAAAGGGGGTCGGGTGTATGACTGTGCAGAGCTGTTTCTAGGTTCACTTGCTCACAGAGCCTGGAAGAACACTGTGCTCCATTCAGACAGCCGTATGTCTGTGATTGAGTTGCAGGCTCCCGTTGGTCTCCGTTTGCGATGCTTTTCAATTGCTCCAGGTCGCAAGTTGCGATCTTGAAGCCAGCTTCATCAAACTATGCACTGGTTCGGAGTAGTGGGTGGGAAGCGTGTCAATTTATCAAGCCCGTAACCGCCCATTTCAAATCGGCCAAAAGAAAACGAGACTGTCATAATTACGGCAGTAAAACATAGAGGTTACGTGTCAATCAGGTTTTGGGGGGTCCGATATGCGATCAGACTCGCAACTTTGAAAATAAAGAATTACGAAAATGATGTTCTAGTCCATATGGGTGACCTGATATGTATTAACTCATTGATACGCAAGATCATTTAACCCCCGAAATGACACATACAAATAAAACGTATTTCCTGCAGTTGTGCGGGCTTGAGACTGTTGTGCAATTAATTCTACTGTCTTTCATCACTCTCCCCGTAATTTATATTGCAGGATTACTGTTTTATTTGCATTTACAGTACTACAAATTGGTGTCTCTCGAGTACATTTAGGATTTTCTCCTTCATTCGGAGTGTGGATACGTTTGCAAGCTTAAGGAATTGGAGCAATTGAAGAGCGATTTGCGATTTTCGCCCTGCGAAAGTAACGGATGGAGGGTGTAATATTGATGGACAACATTTTTTCATGGTTGTAACTCGTAACCCCATCCGAGCCCGCAAAAAGACGCCAATTGAATAGCAAATTTGACTGCAAGCTTACTTACGGGCTTCAAATACGGGATCTCAAATTCAGCCATTTGAATAAGGCTCAATGTACACTAATTCCTTCCACTATGATTTATTTAAAAGCCTCCTAGAGTGGCTCAGCACAAAAGAAGGTCATGTAGCGCCTGATCTGCGCTACATGCGGGTCATATGGAATAAAAATAAAAATAAACCTTTAAAAATAATTAAGGTTAAGAGTTATTTTTTTGTAATTCTTGGCATACGACCTGCACTGGAATTATCCCTGCTTATACCCACTTTTACCTCCTTTAGTTCACCTATTTCCTCCCTCTATTACCTGATCTAAAACACTATATAATGATAATTCTGATTTAGAGTAGAAAAACTACGTGACCTAACAATAACACAAATTACATTATAATGATACTGTATCTAAAGTCTTGGGATTCCTCCTTAAAGGGTCACTGTAGTGCTTATAAAGTAGTGTTTATTTTCTTTATTTAACCACTGATTATCAAAAAATATATTTTTAAAGAAAAATCTTAGAATGTAGCTTTTAAATCTTAAATGTGAACTTTAGTGTTTCAGACTTTTGTAGATTTGCTTCTCTTCAACACACATAAGGTGTCCAAGTGGTGGTGAGGATATGCCCAGAAGGCAGCACTGAAGTCTTTATTTATCTCTATCCCTGCACGGGACACTGTAGGCGAACCTACATAGCTAAAACAAATTAGGACAACCTCCTGGGCAGATCCTCTCCCACTCCCTGGACATTGAATATTCAATTAAAGTGTTACATTCATATATGTGATGACCTTTAACTGTGCCTTGGATTAAAGGAAAGATGCTTTTCTCTGTAACACGTGAAATACAGTATTTGAATATGTTTCACAGTATATTTTATTTTTTTAAATCAAGGAGCTATCACTAAATAAACTGATTTCAATATATAAATGCCGCAAGGGTCTGCCGCTGTCAGCCCATGAGCAGTAATAAAACAGTTTCAGACAGAAATTTTAGATATGACTGTATGAACAGAGATACATTTTTGATTTATATATTTATTTTTTATTTGCAAAACTTATATCGAATGGAACGTTAAATACATAAAATAACATTTTTAATTTCCATGTTACTTTAAGTATATTACACTTATATTTTAAAAAGAGTTTTTTTATAATGTAAGTAGATAATATTTCCCATAGGGTTTTTGCCGCAGCCAAGTGAAGCTGCTTATCTTTGAAGGGTCAAAAGGTGAAAATGATTGAGGTACCTTCTGTTATAAATATTTTACCAGCCTGAATATCTGCTTTTCACCGAGGAATAAGTGCTGACTGAGTACTTCTTCAGGATGAGTCTTTAGTTGACTGATGAGCACAAAACACCTTTCAGACAAAAGGTAGTCAAGATTAGTGGAAGCCAAGACAGCCGTCTTTAGTTTCGATGTGTGGGACCTGGAGATAAAACACTGAAATAATACATAATACAATATATTATCTTCCTATTGATGGTGGAAATAATGAGAACATTAGTATCCTGTAGTGATGGCATAGGGAATGGGTGAACTTTGGACAACTTATGGACCACATAGTAACATGAAACAAGAAATAAAAATAAGACAATATTTAGTTACGGTGTACTTCTCAAATTGTCGTGAAATGCATCCCCCGCCTTTTCAAAGAGCATGTTTTTAGCGTGTAGACAATGGGAAGAAATGGTCTACGGTAACAATATCGCTTTTTTCTTTTGCAGACACCAGTAACGTGAACTTCTTGGAAGACATCTTCTTTCACCACGGCTTTGTGCGTACTACAGTTAGAAGCTCAGGACCAAATTCATCTCCTCCATGTCCTGCTTCTTTTCTCTGCATTGTACATGCGTTTCTGGGCCAGATACCTGTCTACAACCATCCCACCCTCTGTGATAGCTTTCCTAATAATTTAATTATACTTATTTATTTTTCATTACATAATTATCCTAAATCTATAAATAAAAAATAAATAAAAATAAGAACATTTATAAAAGAATCAGGAAAATTCTCCATAATGGAATTAAACAAAAATTACTGTTTGTATATTTATAATAGGTATATTTTTGAAATCTGTTTTAGTGAAGAAAAGTACAGTAGCAAAGGCTTATTATATTATCCAAGACCAATTATGGGATTAAGCTGGATAGGTTAACAAGCAGCCTGATCTATGGAATGTCTTTGTCTACTTAGACAGCTGCACCAGAATGCAAGGAGCTAATGATATTCTTAGTTGGAAAAATAAAATACAAAGATATACAATTGGGAATTTTGCATTAAATAATGCAATTTGTTGAACAAGCCACTGAGGCAAGTAAACACACAACTATGTGTTTATGTTTTTACTGTGTAAAGTATCAATAAAAAATTTGGAAAATGGTTTTATAGGCTAAACATTATGACCAAAATATTATAAATGTAATAGCTTATTTTTTATTTTATTTTTTTGATGTTAAAACCATTACACTTGATCATGTGTTAATTACAAAAGGAACTAACCACATGTACATATTTTGGGTATTAATTGTCTGAATTGTAGACTTTTTTCAGTCTATGTACAGTAGCTAATTGATACTTGTTTTTTAAATATGTTTATGGACTATTTTCCTAAAAACAACCTACTTATCTTGTAGAAGTAAAAAATATATAGCTTAAAAATCAAAGATCTTTTATCAAACAATATCAACTGTGTTATTCAAACTGAAATAGAGAGAATGTTTAAATCCTTGGAAGCCTTTTTTAAATAGTTTATTTTGTGCATTTTGTACAAACTGCTAAAAAAAAATCTTATCTATCTTCTATTATTCAACGTCTTGTATAATTGAAAATTCTACATTTAAAAAAATAAATATAGATCCATAATACATTTTACATTGACATAGAAAGCACACCAATATATTTTTTGACAGTATAAATTATATAAATGCCAGGAGATGGTCATGATCTAATGGTTCCTTTAAAAAATAAAAAAATATATATATATATATATGATTTGTTGTTACAAATTAGAGGCATTTTTTATAAATATGTACTGTATTTACAATGTACTATTTGAAAAATTGAGATCACAACCTTTGCCATCTTACTCACATTCAGTAAATTCCCTCCAATGTGTCAAACTAGACTCCCCAAGTGGATCAGAAAATTATAAGCTGTAAAGAGGTTAATGTACAGATTGGTCCATATGATTGGTCCATGATATATTATTATTATTATCGTTTATTTATAACGCACCAACATATTCCGTAGCGCTGATATACCATTGATCATTGTGTTACAAGCTGTGAAAACAAGGAAACTGTTTGTTAGTACTTAAAACAAGGAAATAACCAAAGACATTTAGGGTATAGTGCAGACATGAATTCAACCTTATGTAATTACATAATAATTGAGGTTTGAAAAAAATACTTTTAGTCCATCAAGTTCAACTCTGATCCTTGTAATATGTGATTAATTATTAATTGTTAATTTATCCAGAGGAAGACAAACAGAAAAAAAAAACATTGAAACATTGCCATTGTCTCATAAGGGGAAGAATCCTTCCTGACCCCAGATACTGGCGATTGGATTACTCCATGGATGAATACTCATCCTTCTCTAGTTATCCAGGTTAACCCTGAATGCCCTTTTTTATTATAAATATATACAACCCCAACATCTATTTTAACAACTAATAGAGTTGTAGAGAGAGGAGTAGTTTCACTAAGACTGTGCATGGGCCAAGAAGGGCCATGAAGGGCTGCAGTGTAATTTGTATTACAGATATAGCACAGCCTTCATTAAAAGGACTACTGTAGTTCTCAAACCATGGGGCTTTATTAGTTTCCAATATATCGTAACTGCGTAGCAATAAAATCATCATTTGAAGAAAAAAACAATATAGCTTTTAAATCTTACTTGAAGTTTAGTGTTTAGAACCTCTATCATGTGTCCAGGTAACTCAGGGAATAGTATCAATACAAATGTTAAATAAAATATAAGTCTCCCTAAGTCCAATATTTATTACATAGTGAGAGATATTAGCATATTTGGGATGAATAATCAAATATTATTTAAAATAACTCATTACTTGATAAATCACATTAAACTATCTAAGTAAAATATAAGTTACTATTTAATTTTATTTATGTATTTTGTTAATAAGCAGCCTGTTATGTCACCATCCATGTATTTATGTTGCCTTCAACCTACCTCCATATCTCTCCGCAGCTATTACTTTCACAATTAGTTGAATGGCAAGTTGCTCTTTTTGTTTGCTTTTTCCCCTATAACTTCCTACTTGACTCTTTCTAGTAAATTCTCTTTACCCTCTTCTTTCTGCATAGAGCCCTTTAATGGGAAAATTAATCTAATAAATAGATTTGTTATTCTTTTCACATTTTTTTTAAAGAGCAAAAAGGATTTTTTTTTGGTGGATGGATGATGAGAGGACTCAAAGGTATTGGTTAACATCACTGGAACCAGTATACATTATTTATTTTCCCCCACAGGGTATTTTATCATAAATTAGTGACCCCCTGGGACTAAAGGTGAAGGGGGCATTGGATAGTCCACTTGGAGCCCGATTCAATTAGAAGCCCGTACATACAGGCCGTATGTCAGTGGACGTGCTACGGGCTTGAACTCTGCTACAATTACGGGCCAAACGCCGAAGCCATAAACCATGCACTCATGCATAGCAGTTCAGGGCAGGAACATAATAAATTAAGCAAGGCCGTAACTACCCATTTCGAAACCGCCAATAGAGAATTAGACCATCATCATTATGGCATTAAAACATGGAGGTTACATGCCAATCAATTAGGTTTGGGGGTCCCATATCTGATGGGACTTGCAAAACCGTAAAATACAAAATAATAAAATGAATGCCAATACTGTTCTAGTTCATGTGGGTGGCCTGATGTGTATTAACTCATTGATTTGAGAGAGTGATATAACCCCAAAATTACACATAAAAATATAATTTTTTATTGCCGACTTGCGAGCTTGAGACTGCTGTGCAATTAATTCTAATGCTTTAATTGCTTTCCCCGTCATTTACAGTGCAGTATTGATTTTTTATTTGCATTTAAAGTACTACGGACAGGGGTTTAACCCCCTTGCAAGTCCTATATGGTACTCGTAGGATTTTCTCCTACATTTGCCTTTTACGGGTGTGAAAACGTTTGCGGGCTTGGGGAATTGTGGCAATTGAATAGCGATTTTTAGCCATTGTAACTCTTGTGGGATGGGAAAGATCAAAGGCTTCGGGAGGCTGTAAGTTCCGGGTTTAACAGCTGCATGTTTTTCAATTGAATAGCAAATTAACTTACGGATTCACTTACGAGCTCCAATAACATGCGAGTGCTCAATCTAATCGGGCTCTTGGCTTGTAGGTGCTAAGGACCTGAGTGATCCACCATATATTTACAATAGCAATGTGAACACAACCACTCAGCATGCTCAGTGGGAAGTTAGAAGGGGACGTGTTTTTCACCACAGGTGTGTTTTTCACCACAATATCACACATTACAAGGCTCCTTATAATATCACCCTCTCAGTAGATACCCATGATGTCTGTGAATGAGATGAGAAGAGTTATGATATGCCACTATAGTTTGCTGCACATCATGTTATTATTATTATTATTATCTTTATTTATATCATGCCAACATATTCCATATCACTGTACAGGGGTTTAGTACATGACAAAAAACACACATAACACCTTATAAAGAATGGGGGGCCCTGTTTTTGAGCTTAGAATCAAATGTAAATAGTGCTTGTTTCCAAGGCATGGACACAAGATTGAAAACTAGCAAACTTACAACCTAAGGGTTCACTCTAAGTAAATATCCCCCTGTAAGTAGTTAATTGTAACTGGTGTTAGTTAACTTCTGGGTTCTATTATAATGATAATCAAGATATGGTTGTCTGATCATTACAAAAAAAACGCTCATTTTTCTGAAAGGACAACTTAAACATGTATGATATCATTTAGTAGGTCACTTACTGACTACTTATATCAAAGAAGTAAAAATTAAATGTATATGATAGTTTAAAGGATCACTGCACAAAGGAAAACATATATGTTTGACAATTTTGACCAAGAGCATAATTAAAGCAAAAAGAGTAGAGGTGCTCATCTCCTTATCTTAAATGTGTTGCTGCTCCTATAAGTCCCTATTGTTGGTGGAAAAATATTATACTTTTCCTCTTCACTAGTACAAAGTGGCTACTATAATTTAGTACAGCATTTTTATAAGGTGAGATAGGATAAACTCAATGCAGTTGATAAAAAGTCCATTCAGGGATTTTATCGCACTGGACCAATAATGATACAACTTGAGACACCAATAGGAGCTAGCACGCTCCTCTTCGGAGCAAGGACCTGTTGCACCCAGCTATCTGCGGACCCATTTGTTTCATATTTATATTGCACTGTACCTGTACTTGGATTTCTACTTGCCTTAGAATTTTTACATTTTTTTTTCTATTCTACTATATAAATAGAGCTATGAAAATGTTGCCGATCTATAAATAAAGAGTAATAATACTAATGCTCAGGTTCATAGGTTACACTACAACAAGATGTAATCTCGAACGGTGATGTATTGCCGGTGCGCTGCTAGTGCTAGGGGAAGCTGTTTGTATTGTAATTAAGGGTTTACAGCATAAATACAAATGTGCTTTACCTAGTGAGACATGTCACTGCTTTTAATTACTATTGCTAAAGGCACTCACAGCAGTAACAGTTCCCACGCTAATTGATTTTGTTTTGCTTCACGATGTATATATTTGTGTGTAAATACATATAACCAGAGGCAGTTCATTTACTTTAGACTTGGAAATATTGCTAGGGTACTTTTATTCACAAGGCATTTTCTTAGTTGTATTTATTACATGCTATATGGCATACATATATAAGGCAGTTTTAGAGAAAATAACAAAGTGAGTTAAGAAAATCCAGAAAGGAGGCTAGTGTTAGACACTGAATACGTTGTTATTAAAATAAGGAACAGCTTTAGAAATTCCACTACTCTGTCTGTAATTAACTCACTTTCTTTTTATCTCAGCTATCTGGAAAAACTTGTGTGAGCTGTTGCTTCGCCAGTTCCGCATCCCAAACACACCAAGGGCCATATGAAGTTCGGCGGAGTTACAGAGCGATAAAATTAGCCAAGCCCCCAACAGATGTAGCCCGTAAACCATTCTTGCGCACGTTGCATTTGCGGCCGTGAACATGATCAATTAGTCAAACCCGTGGTTGCGGGTTTAGACAGAGCCAATGGTGAAAGAGATCGTCATCATTACGTCACAAAAAAATGGAGGTTAGATTTCAATCACTTACGGGTTTGAAGTATGAGTTACGATCGGACCCACATTCCAGAAATAATACAATATTAATAAATCAATAAATATTAAATTCTATTCCATGTGCGTTCTATTATATGTATTAACACATTGATTGCCGGGATCGATATAACACGGAAATGAAACATTAAAAAAATATATTTTATAGTTCAGATTTGCAAGCTTGGGAAGGTTGTGCTATTAATTTGAATACCTAACACCACTTTCCCTTTAATTCAAAATACAGTATTGTGCTTATAGTTGCATTTACCAGGACTTTAACCCCCATGCGGGTCCTCTCTAGTACCCGTTGGCTTTTTTGACTCGATTTTCCGATTTGAACGCCAGTGGATTGGTATCAATTTATTAGTGATTTGCGAACGCAACATTTAAGGGCTTGACAGATCAAAGGCTTAGCGGCAATGGATTTCCGATTTTGACAGCCCATAGGGTTTTTCTGAATGTAACCCGCAGATCGTTTGCGGGTAGCTGAAAGAGGCAAATTTAATAGCCGTAAGTCTAGCAGGCTCCTTTACAGGCTACAAGTTTTACCATTGGAGGAATTTAATAGGGCTGCAAGTGTTATGTTGAAGAATGAGCATTAACAAAATCCCAGTCTATCCCTAAACACTAGAGTTCGCTCGACACATAAACCCAGCAATAACCCTAAAACCTAACCTTACCCTAACTCAAAACACACCTCCCTAATGTACCAAGATTAAAGGGCCATTTACCTCACTGTACGTGCTCTTCGTGGTATAAAAGAGCACAATATTGTATGTGAAAATTATCTATTTTTTTAAATACATTAATAACAGCTTAAAAGTCTAAAGTTTTAGGTAAGTTTACAAACACACTGTGTCCTGTCTACTGACTGTTCCATGATTAATAACATATGCCGAACCATGCGGGGAAGTTACGGTGAAGATAAAGATTTATAGCAATTTCTCCATGAACTTAAGAATGCAGCGACCAGTTAACCCACAACTATCATGTTTAGGTTATTCCAGCATTCCTTTCTCTGCACAGATAAATATGTGGGTTAACTCTGTTTTTGATTATGCTCACTGCACGGTGCTGTTGCTGTGGGTCTGTATTTCAACATGCTTTCAGGAGATCTTTATAGTGATGTGCTCCAGATAGAAAAAAAAAGTTTGATCTATAAAGAGTACTTAACAAGGTTTATTTAATTAATTTGATTCTCTTAAATGTACAAGCATATACTGTAATTAGATGTTGTGTATTAGAAAATACAAACATACACTCAGCTGAAAGGCTGTTTAAAGAGATATGTAAATTTGCTGGATTATGAATGCATCTGATAGAGGAGAATTAGTAGTGTATGTGAAAAATGTTTGCATGAAAAATCCCAAAATAAACATTTAAACACTTACATTGAATTCAGCAAAATCTCTTGTAATTTCTGACAGTTGTAAACTAGGGTTAACACCCTCCAACCCCATTCTTAATTAGCATCAAACTTAAAATGATTTGTTTTGGCCAATCAGGTTAGCTGAAACGTTTGAATTAACTCTGGGTTCCTGTGTGTTCTGCAAAGCAGCCTTGGATATGTAGTGTATCACTGATATGTGCTATGTATTGCTGCTGACATACAGACAGGAAGCTGCAAGGAGATTGGCTGAGCAAGCAACAGCAGGAAATTGTGGGTTAATATTGCTCACCTGATACTGCCTTCTAATTGGGGGGATTAGACCCCCTGGAGGTGTCAACTTAATCATTAGAGGGATGTTTAAATAATAATAAAAATAAAATGCTTTATGAGATGTGCTGCATACATATAGGCTGCTTTTTGCCTATAGAGTGCAGAATTGTATTAATCCATGAAACTTGCATATCCCTTTAATTATAATCATATACAGAATGTAAAACAGGAGCTGTGTAAATTTGAAAATTCTGTCAGTTTAGTGTTTTTTTAAGATTCTAACACTGATAATCTGAATCTCCTGTCCTGTATGAGTTTCCTTAGCTCACAAAATGAGGTAATGCAAGTAACTGGTGTGCAAGATGGAAGCCTGCAGAAGAGAATAGAAGGAGGGCGAGGATCTTTTAGTACCGTTTAAAATATCTGTGTTAAAAAGAAAGTGAGATTCTGTCTGATACACTAATCAAATGGTGCAAGCCTGCTCTTGATCCCAAGATCAAGGGAATAGGAAAAATGCTTTATAATTTTTTGATAAGTTAGTAAGAGCCTGTGATTTCCAGAGTACCTGTGAAATGGTCCTGATACACAAAATCTCACCACTCAGGGGTGTCCTGCAGGCTGAAAGCAGGAGGTGTTGGGGTGCATGTGCCTGGGCCGTGACAGCTTGGTGGCAGACGGTAGGATCTTGGCTCAGTAACCAGCAGCAGGATGGCTACCTACAAGCACATGGTGGAGGAGCTAAGGTCAGAGAATGAGCACTGAAGAGGATAGTACGAACTGGAGGCAGGTGGTAATGTTGTGCAGGTCACCCCAGCCCCAGGTTATCTGCATATGAGGAAGATGAGGTATCCAGGAGGTTCCAGAGGTGGAGAGTTGTAATGCTTCAGGACCTAACAACAGATGAGTTGGTGACCCACCAGGCACAGATAATCCAGGAGGTCCAGTTGGGGTGGAGAGGGGTACATAATTGCCTTCCTCAATTCCTATGGACGTGGAACGTCTATCCCCAGTGGAGGCAGAAATCGTCTGCAGGCTTGGAGGAGACAGGGAGGAGGAGAGCCAAGGGACAAGGGAAGCCAAGGACTGTTAGAGAATTGCCTTTCTAAAGCAATGGATGGCATTCCTGGGACTGTGGCAGGCCCATGAGCTGTCAGGCTGTCTGGAGGAACAGAGATTTACCCGGAGGATAAATATGACAAAGTGGGCAAAATCTGTTAGTGCCCCCAGATGGGATCCCTATTTTCAGTTTGAGCTGATGGAAGGGATCTGGGAAATAGTGTATGGGGATCCAGAATGTGGTATGGGGGCTGTAAAGAGGTAGAATAACTTGTTTCTTAAACAATGTCAAGGGTTGGGACTAGAACCACGGTCCCAGGAGGCTTATTTGCTGGCAACACTGATTCAACAGGAGCTGTAGCTGGATGCTAAATACGTGAAGCTGCTGGATGAGGCATCTCTAGAGGGATTTTGGCCATACAGTTGGGAGGAACCGTGTCAGGAGAACAGGGAAGAAGACGACTGGCTACCAGATCCCTACCAACCAGGAGGTATGGACCAGAGTAATTACGCTCAAAGGGTGGGGGAGAGGATGTTATGGATTCTTACCAGGACTGTGTCAATATGGATGCATGAATGGGGTAGGCAAAGCTAATTTTTATATGCCTCGGCTAGATGAGGACTGTTCTATACAATGTGGGTACAAACAAGTAGAATTGGAGGAGCCACCATGCTCCTGGGTTCTGGCAGAAACCAGAGAGGAATTGTGAAGCAGTAATTGGGCTCCACCGGATAACAACTGTCTAGGAGCCAACCATAGATAATCAGGCAGGCACAGAAAGTAGCCCTGGGACCTTCCTAGACCAATGGAACCGGCCAAACCCAGATGGTCCCATTGCTTATGGCAAGGCAATGGGAGAGACAGAGAATGTCTGTCACATTGACTGCCCAAGGGAAATTCTTGATGGGAGCAGTCATGTCCACTGGTCCTTGGAAGAGGAGATAATGAACTGTGCTTCAGTACTAGAAATATCTATGTGGCTACGCCATGGGAGGGAATAAATTGTGGAGAGGGGGCATTTGAAAGGAGGTAAAGAATTTGTGATACCCAGGAGAGCCCACTGGACTTTTGAGGACTAAGGACTCTGTTATTTGTGACCCTAGCACATGTGATTGCTAATATCAAAATGAGCATGAAATGTGTTTTAAGGACTGTGACAGATTGTTTTTCCCTTTATATATAATGTTTCAAGAATGTATGTGAAAAGCCATGCTGGATACACTGCTTTCCATCTTGGATGTTGCCCTCCCCCCATGGATGTATGAGGCAAAGAAATTCTGGTGGGATACTACATATAGTATAAACATACCACACAACTACTTCTCTAAATATAAACACACACATTGAAAAATCTGGGGGGTTTGTTCCGCTCGTCCCCCTTACTTCCTACACCCATGCCTCCCCCACATGGCACATATTAAAAAAGTCTATTGAAATACAGTTATACAGTTAAAGGCTTCACTCTTTAATCCAATAATCCAATACCATTTCAAACTTGGCTCAATTTGTAAGCTCATCTGCATGTCTAATAGGCGGGGACATGCAAATGAGAAAACAATGTATCTTACAAATGTATTATTTGATGTTTGTAATCTGTAGTGTGGAGGGCTGGTATATATATATATATATATATATATATATATATATATATATATATATATATAGACTTTGTAATTTTTATTATTTTACCTTTTAATCAATTTCATTATATGGTTGAGAGACTGACATTATAAACAATAATAGTGCTGATGTTATTATTTTGCCGGGTTTGATGTTATTATACATCAGTAATGACGCAATGACAACCATTGGATCTTTTCCAAACATTATTGCACCTTTGATGGCACATGCACAGAACTTAAGCAAATCTGTATTTAAAGTTTTTTTTACATGCAAATATGTCTGCACTGCCAATGCTCTTGCTTGACCCTATAATAATACACATGCACTACTACAATATTTAAAAGGGTGGATAGGAGGGGGGAAACATAATACATAATGCTACATTGATTATTACCATGCCTCATAGCAGACTTAATTATAAGACCCAAGTTTTAGTAAATAGCATGGAGACCTGAGTAGCACTAATGCACAATGTGCCGATGTAGATTGTGGCTTAATGGACGTCCTCTAAGTAAATTCCCCCCATGATCATCCAACAATCATTTTGAAAAAGTCAGCTTTTAACAAAAAAAAAGGCCAAACCAACAAGTCCCAAAATGATACAAAGGGGTGCACCGATGGTTTATGAACAAATTATTCAAAATTAAACTGGTTTTCTTTCCTGGCTTACCCCTCTATGGCTACCATATAAAAATATCTCACTCAACAAAAACTCCCTATGGAATTGATGGATAAGAAATCGCGCACAGAATCAGGTACCAGTTACAGAATGGCTTAACCTAGCACAAATTAACTTAACATATTTCAAACATTTTGCAAATTAACAATTTGGCTAACAAAACCCCATTTGAGAAATCTTGTATATATAACGCTGAGGGTAATAAAAATATCTCTATTATTTATGATTACTTGTTAGATCAAGCGACACCATCGAAACTCCACCACTAATCCTCCTGGGAAAAAGTACTGTGCATTACTTACCATGGACAATGGAGCAAAATTCACAACATAATCATTAGGGAAAATTCCTACAAAACTATTTTGAGGTGGTACCTGACACCAGCAAGGCTAAAACTAGCAGATCCATCCTCAACAGGGAACTGCTTTAGGGGATGTGGCTCTATGGGAACACTCTGTCACACTTTATGGGAGTGCCCACAAATCGCCCACACTTGGTATGAAATATTTGACACCCTAGAGAAACTGTGGGGCAGAAGATTACATCAAAAACCAGAAGAAGCCTTATTAGGCCTTCCCGTTACTGGTCTCAATGAGGAGGCCCAACTTCTTACCAACCAGATAGTCCCAGCAACAATAATTACCATTGCTAAATTTTGGAAGAATCCTACCCCCCCTGTATAGAGAGGTCCTAGCCAAACTTAAACACATACATTCTATGAGTATACAGTAGTATCGGCAGAACTAGACGTTAACTGCAAAAAATGGGCGGCATGCTGGGATATATGGGAGTTTCGAATTGGATAGGATTAACAATCAGCAGATACCAATGCTAGTGAGCAAGAGGTATACTAAAGAAATGCTTCACCCCTCCTACCCCCTCTTCTTTTCTTTGTTTTCTTTTTTTCTTTCTTCTCTCTCTTTCTATCTGTCTTTCTATCTAGTTATTTTATGTCTTTCTATTTTATCTCTCTTCTTTGTAGGGCTAATTGGATATAGCATACTATATCGTATCTTATATTAAAGGTTCGTAATGTTCACAAACAAACAATAAAAAAAAAATGGAAATTGTTGGGAAAATATAAAAAAAAAAAATAACTGGTTTTCCTCATGTTTATTCTCATAAGAAAACCTTTTTGTGATAGCTTTTACAATTGTCCTAGTGCAAACAGAAAACATGTCTGCTGTTCTTTTGAGGGATAACTTGCAGATACTCCCCTTATTCAGTTTGCAGGTCTTGTTTTAATCAAAAGTAACTCTGTACATGACATTTTTTTTCTAATTCCATATTTAATTTAGTTATCCTTGTTAACCAGCTATACCTAATATGCATAAATACATTTTCATTTTGTTAAAAAGAGCAAATACAGTGCTGTTATTTGCATGGAGCTGTCTCTGTTGCTTTAAGGAACTTATAGGATCTTAAAGGCGTTAGCTTATATGTGTTATATATGACATTAGGTGACATCATTCATCACATCACATATGATATAAATAATATGATATAGATAATCATCAGCTATAACAGCGCTAATAATGGCAGGCATAATATGAAAAATGACATAATCCATGACATTACTGATGACATCACACTAGACCCCTAGGTTCGTAGTCCACTCGAGGTTCCTTCTTGGTAGTGAGGCTGTGTCTCCAAATTTATGAAGAGCGAAGGACTCCAAAGATAGGTCAAATTGATAGTATTTTTATTTTATTTTGACCAATTATTAACAAATAGCAAAAGTTTTTTTATGAAGTTATTCTCCTTTGTGGAAGATTTTGGAGTGCACATGTATGTGTATACAGAGTTTTATGTGATTTTTCAAAAAATCTTTTTTTTTTTAACCTGTATGTTTTTGTCTTTTTTTATATCAACTCCAACAGTGGAGAGAAACGCATCTTGTTTTGCTTTGTTTGTTTTATACTGAGAGTTTTTTCCAGTGGAAGTCTCACGGTTTGCTATTTGTTAATTGGTCAAATTAAAATAAAAATACTGTCAATTTGACCTATCTTTGGAGTCCTTCGCTCTTCATTGGTAAATTTGAAGACAAAGCCTCACTACCAAGAGGAAGCTCGAGTGGACTACGAACCTTTGGAGTTTCAACTTATACCTGTATTATACCTCATTTATTTGGGGTAATATTATGTGAGTTGGCATTCATTAACCATAAGTGGAGAACTATATATGTATTTTTTTTATTGTATTTTGATGTTTGGAGGATAATCTGCACTAGGGTGGCGCCTTTTCGTTTCTCTTTTTGTTTTGAAGATTTAATAATTTTTGGTCACTTTGTGGACAGCGTACCTTGGAAAGGCAGCGGAACCCTGAAGATTTTACAAGATATTCGCAAGTCTAAGACTATCGTGATCTGACATAGACGACATTTGTGACTGCTATAGAGAGACTGCATTTTTTTTTTTTTTTTTTCAAGGCTTGTTTTTATTTGGCGCTACCAAAGTTTGGACTGTTTTTACTAACAGCCTTACACTATTATTTTCTATATATATATATATATATATTGATATGTAGTAAACAAATTGTACATTTGTGTTCACATTTGGATGCCTAAAAATATGTTGAAAAAATATTTTTTGCTCAGAATTCCCAGACATACAGTTATTGCACTGCACTCTGGGAAACTGGGCAGGGACATGCAAATGAGTCTACAGGGAATTTAATTTTTTAATCCAAAAATGTACAAATAGTTCATTAGCTTAGGGGTATACGCCACCACTTTTTGGTAATTTTTTTCTGCCACTGCTTCAGTGGAGGACATCTCGTTATTGACTTTTTAGTATGCTTTCACCTTTGTTTTTGTTTTTAATCAAGAAACTTCAGCTTTGGAATGGCTCCAGCCTTGATTTCATATCATAGTCTGTTTCAATGTAATACTTACTCCTAGACAAATGTGTTGTCGGTATATTACACAAACAGGATTTATATTAGTGATTGTGCTTCTTACAAGTATTTTACACTCTTACAACAAAAAATATTCCAACATCCACGAACATTGGAAGTCAACCAGCAGAAAGATTGAGAGCCACAGCTTTAGCGAGTACAATACAAGCCGATAAGGAGAGGATGTATTTATTATTTTAATTTATTTCATCACAAATGTCTAGTAATCTAGAAATGAGCATTGAATACCAAAATCATCTTCCTGTGAGTTCTGGAGCACAAACTGGAAATACAATGCAGTATCTTGGGCATGGACATACTATAGCTGTGAGGCTTCTGGATCACACAGATGTAAGCCTTAATGGCAGATAGGAACCGTTTGACCCATTTTGCCTGCCCAATTTCCTACATGTTTACATTTTCCTAATCCCACACAGGGTCAGAGGTGCCGGTGATCATGCCGCCTTACACTGTAGTGATCCCAACCTGATCCAAGAATCATACAGCAAGCAGGTGCTGCCTAATATTCTGCTCATGGACGGACCTCTTGTTTGTCACTGTGCAATTTAGTTATATATTTACATTTTCTGCTCACATTGTTTTCTACATGGTACTTTGAATTAAAAATGGGCAAATATTTTTAGAAAGCAAAAATTTAACACAACCGCTACTTTTGTATGCAATTATTTTTTACTGCAGAGTTCCATTTCTTTTAGTGAGCTGCCTCCTTCACTTGTTTTCTCAGGCAGCTGCTTCATTGTAAACTAATTACATTTCCATTAGTCCTATTGAAAGGGCAAGCAGTTTTAGCTGCCGCTTTCCCAAGGGCATAGGAAACCAAATCATACTGGGGGGACAGAGATTTAAAAGACATGCTCAGATCAGTGATTGAATGAACATGGGCCTAAACACTGCCTTGGAGGGTGCCTCTTTTCCAATGTGTTTAGATCGTAAGTTTGTGAGTTTTCAATTGTGTGTCCATGCCTTGGAAACAAGCACTATGTACATTTGATTCTAAGCTCAAAAACAGGGTCCTCCATTCTTTATAAGGTGTTAAGTTTTGTTTTTTTTTGCCATGTACTAAACCCCTGTACAGTGCTACGGAATATGTTGGCCCAATATAAATAAAGATAATAATAATAATAATAATGTGTTTGTAGATGGAGGCCAAGAGTGTGCCTGTGCATGTGCAAACACGGAAACGGTTGGGGTGTGTCAGTTCTTACGTACATTTGGGTTTAAATGGAGGGCAGAACTGGTACACCTAGGTACTCAGCACTCTATTAGACTAAATTACCGTATGTTTTATTTAAACTGTGTTTACGTAACTTATAACAGTGTTTCTTAACTGGTTCTAGGACTTATGACGGTCCTTGAGACCTTATCTGCCAGTACTTAGGGAGTAAAAGAAATTAGGTGTGGGGTGAGAAAGATGAGTTAATAGGTTAAGAAAGAATAATGACAAAAAAGTAACTATTTAAACATGTCAGGGACACAACACACAATATGCAGGCAATTTAAACATACAGCATGTTAAAAAAGCATCCCTCCACATATATTTTCTTGTTGGGGGGTTTGCCCCCTCATCCCCCCACATTACCATTGTGCAGATAGAAGCTTCCTCCCACATCAGGAAGTTGGTTAGCAGAAACTAAAATGGAATCATGATTGCATGTAAAAGGTAATAATAAAATAAATGGATGTATTTTTTACTTTCTAAAACACTTTACAGAACTTCAAAAGAGTGTTTATTAAAAATAAAATTATACCAATTCTAAAAAAATAGTGGTGTTTAAAATGCATATTTAGTGCTGGGACAGGGGCATGCTTAACTGCACATGTGCAGGCATTGCACCTCCCTTCTCAGTTTAGCCATTTTCTTTAGAAATGGGCTTGCCTCTGTTCATTTGTCATGTAAAAAGTTGTATGAACCATTTCATATATTTAAAATCACACAGAGGAAATACAGTATTTACAACATGGAGTCAGGTGTAATTGAAGGTGAAAGTCTTGAAAAAGTATAAATAAATATATATATATATATATATTTGTGATCAGGACCCTATCTTGTGGCGAGGGAAAGCTGATGTTGTGGCCAAAGCTACGTAAGGCTAGCTTAGGCTTTTCCTTGGTCATTGGCAAGTACGCATGTTTCTCCTCGGGCAAGACAGGGTAGCGGAGGTGGAAGAAACTAGGTTGTGTGAATGGCGGACTGAATAGTGTCTATGATCATAATGACATGTGAAAGTGACTTGGGCTGTCCGAATGTGATGCATGTTAGGTGGGAGACGCTATGGTGAGAATCAGCCTTGTGAGTGAAGAGGGTGCAAAACATGGATGCCAATGTGCACCAGGAGTGTGAAGCCACTGAGCTGTGGCAAAGTAGGGCCTGATGAGAGCCAATAAGACAAAGAGGAGACAGTGGAAAGGAGACCAAGTAATCAGAGGTAACAGCGGGTGGCCAAGGAGGCTGGGCATGCCAACAGAGAACATAGAGGGGATTATCAGGTTGGATGCCGAGGAGCTTCAGGAGCCGGAAGCTGCTGAGCCATGGCAATGTTGGACTTAATGAAAGACAAAAAGACAAATGCAGACAGTGAAAATGAGACCAAGGCTAGAGGAGAAAGGAGAGCCTTGAAAGGGGAGACTGACTTGCAGGAGAGGAGAGGTCTGGGGATTGCAGAGGAACACCCACCAAGTACAGACTCAAAAAACGAACCGAGGTGTGCAAGGAAGAGGAGAACCAGAAAAGCTTAAGAAATGTGTGAGAAGGCCCCTCCTATGACTTCCAGGTAACACCTGGACATATATAGCAGGGGATATAGGAAATAAGGAGTGTTAACTGTGACTCATAAACCTAAATCATCCTAGTGAAGCAAAAAACTCCTCATCTAAGAGATACAGTAAAATCCTGGTTATCCGGCACCTAACCAACCGGCACTCTCAAGCAACTAGCACTGGCATCAATTCCCCATTCTACAGAAACTAACGCTAAACCAGCATAAACGGCACTATCCGGCAGTTAGAGACTGCCAAAAAAACTATATTTTTTACTAAATGTTTTTTTTCTGAACCTAAATGGCTCAGTTTAGGCGCTAATGCCTTTCTAGATGTATTTTGATGTGTTTTGGGGGGTTTAATGGTTGTTTAGACTCTTTTTTGGGGGGACTTCCAATTTACTGGCAACTACACTTATCCAGCAATGGGGAGTCCCTGTGGGTGCTGGATAAAAAAATACATTTATTACCTTTTATGTGCAATTATGCTGCTGTGGAGCCTACCATTTTGGTTTCTACTGATGAACTTTCTGTGGTGGGAGGACACTTTGAATGCTGAGGACTACAGGAGCAAAACTGCCAGTGTTCTCATCAGGACTAATGGAAAGCTGGGTACTTCATAAGGGCACATAATCCTGACAAAGGAACATACCAAATCAGTTCAGAAAAGAAAATGAAACACTGACAAATAATGGCACATAACATTTAAAAAGTAAAGGTTATGGTTATGCATTTATTTTTTTATTTTATTTATAATTTTGCCCGTTTTTGTAAGATTTTGTATTAATAGAGAATGATCACTAATTAGCCACAATGACAATGTGGTGCTGCGTGCATGTTTCTAGGTGCTTTAATGCTGCACTGATCTTGTTGTGATTAACACATTTTCATGGTATTTGGGCGGCTGATAGATTTTACAACTAACATAAAACCTCATGTTTAGTGACTATTAATTCCAGCTGTCTCAATCTCTCTAGAATCTGGGAACAAGCAGAATCTTGAGATAAAGTGCAACACATGAAGTGAAGTTTAATCAAAATAAAGTATTTATAATACATATATGGGGAAAATCTCTCTTTTGTATGGTAGAAAACGTTGACATTTTTTTACCTATGGAGGGCATAATTACAGTGTTATTATATGTGTAAAAATATAATTCTATAGAAGGAATACTGTATGTCCAAAAGGGTTTCTCACTGTATTTGTACCTGGAGAAAGATTTATCTTTTATTCAGGGATGTTTACCACCTGCCAGATTTGCTGCTCCTCCTTATCCTTGCTTTATTACTATACTAGTAACTTGCCCGCCATAAATTATGGTATCATAAAATGTTATCTTGAATTGTCTGTGCTGTCTCACTCTGTTCTGTCTATCTCTATGTGCCCTCTCTCTCTGTCCTATGTCTCTCTTTGTCCTGTCTCTTTCGTTCTGTCCTGTCTCTCTGTCATGTGTGTGTGTCTCTCTCTCCTGTCTCTCTCTCTCTCTACCCTCTCTCTTCTCTCTGTCCTATCTATCTCTCTCTCTCTCTCTTTGTCCTGTCTCTTTCTGTCCTGTCTCTCTGTCGTGTGTGTGTGTGTCTTTCTCCCCTGTCTCTCTGCCCTCTCTCTTCTCTCTGTCTTATCCTCTCTCTCTCTCTTTGTCCTGTCTCTTTTGTTCTGTCCTGTCTCTCTGTCATGTGTGTGTGTGTGTGTCTCTCTCTCTGCGCCTCTCCTGTCTCTCTCTGTCCTCTCTCTTCTCTCTGTCCTATCTCTCTCTCTTTGTCCTGTCTCTCTGTTGTGTGTGTGTGTGTGTGTGTGTCTCTCTCTCTGCCCCCTCTCTTCTCTCTGTCCTATCTCTCTCTCTTTGTCCTGTCTCTTTCTTTCTGTCCTGACTCTCTGTCATGTCTCTCTCTCTCTCTGCCCCCTCTCTTCTCTCTGTCCTCTCTCTCTCTCTTTGTCCTGTCTCTCTGTTGTGGGTGTGTCTCTCTCTCTCCTGTCTCTCTCTCTGCCCTCTCTGTACTCTCTGTCCTATCTCTCTCTCTCTCTTTGTCCTGTCTCTTTCGTTCTGTCCTGTCTCTGTCATGTGTGTGTGTCTCTCTCTGTCCTCTCTCTTCTCTCTGCCCTATCTCTCTCTCTCTCTTTGTCCCGTCTCTTTCTTTCTGTCCTGTCTCTCTGTCGTGTGTGTGTCTCTCTCTCTCCTGTCTCTCTCTGTCCTCTCTCTTCTCTCTGTCATCTCTCAGAGGCGCTCAATGTGAGAATGAACAAATCTAAGAAGGTTTCTTCTATGGACATGTCAACACATGCAGTCTTTTTTTTTTTGTACACTTGTGCCTTCACAGGGAGAAATATCCTGTAGAATATCAGTCTGGTCTCACTCAAAATTAGTATCCAGTCCCAAAATGCCAGGCAAATCCCCCCATGAACAGGTGAAGCAGCAAACCCCAGCTGTATATTTCAGCCTGTTGGGCCTCATCAGTGATTTTTAGCTGCACTCCCTAATGCACTGTAAGGAAGGAGTATTAATGTTGATACAGGGAAACCATTGCAACCTCATATTGTTTTCCTACATATACTGGCATCTCCAATCTTCAAGGGAACTCTAGCACTATATTTTCTCAGTAGTGTGATAAGACCAATCCATGTACTATTCTCTGGAGCTTATTGACTATACTATGAGGAAATATTTAGTGCTTAAAAGAGGCTCCAAAGTGCACCATAGAAACCAGAGGACCCAAGTATGGTCAAGCCTTCCTAGACCTGGTGAACTGTTGTACTTCTTCTTAAAGAGACCATCACAGAGATTCAATATATGGGTGGATGCCATTTCAATTTCATACAGGGAAATTAACATTGCAACCCTTTATAACCCTTCACGGCTCTTGTGTACTGTCTCCTAAAGGAGATTCCAGCTTATGTAAACAGAATGTTATGACTGCAATATAAAGCCATGATATCTCTCTGTGTTTATCCATTGATAAGCATGCCAAAATAAATACTTTGTAACAGTTTGCACGTGGTAGAGGAAAATGCAGATCAGTGGTTTTTAACCTTTTTACATCTGCTGACCGGTTAAAATAGGAAAAACATTATATATACAGTATTTTGTGTATTGGTTTTTAAATCTAATATTATAAAATGCTTTCCGAAATACCAAAACACAGCATTAGCAAAGAATACGGATGGGAGCGACGAATTTAGGAAAGGCCATACTGGAAAAACAATGTATGAAACCCTGATTATGTGCTTCCACGTGCTGCCAGTAAGCGCTGCCCCGCTCCACTACGCTACATGATCCAGGGGTACCATATGTTAAGCGGAAATAACTTTTTCGTGGACCCGCAGAAAAAAGAAAACCACTGATCTAAATGCCAAAAAAAAGAAAACTTATGGAATAACCAACTGAAGCAGGTGATAACAAACTATGTGTATCTGAAGAAGAAGCAAGTATAATAAAATATAAAAATATGTTTAACAGCAGATAAGAACAATAGCCTACCAATGTGCCTGATATTTATACCTTCTACCAAGAAAATGAGGTTAAGGAGCAATAAGTCAATTTCTCAAGTAGGGTTGTTCCACGTACCGACCACATGTGATGACCTTGTAATAACAGGCAGGTCTGCAGGGTGCCATCTGCAGGGGCGCCATGTTTTTGCACTTCAAATGTATTAAAAAAGATGTATGGACAACAAAGAGGTGCAAACCACCACTTAATCCTTTCTAGGTAAGTCTAGAGGATTGGATGGAGAGATTAAACTGAAGAAGTGGAAACATTTCTCATATTATGTACTTTCTTGTTTGATGTTTGCTGGTATTTCAACTTTTTTCTGTTTGTGTTTCCCTTTTATTTTTTGTATTTTATTCTTCTCTTTGTACACTATCACTAAAAATACTTTGATAGAATAGATACAAGAAATAAAAACAGAAGAGATACACTGTATAGTATTACAAACATTTGAGTGGGTTATCATGTCCATAGAACTAACCCACTCAGATTGAGCGTCTCTGATGTTGTTGTTTTTTTAGCTGTGGTCAAAATTCTGATTATCAGAACATTACTCTTAATATGCTGCTATAGCATATTTACAAGTAAAGCTCATATGTTTGGTTGCTGTGCATAGGCTATTAAAAAACTATTCAGTTTAACAAAACTAAAAGTTAAATTTTTTTTCATACTGTTTAAGCTGTTACTGCATATTTCCTCCTACCTGTGTCTGTCAGGGGCGTGACCAACTTTTCCTGTGTGCTGGACTATCATGGAGCTTGAAAGCCGGATGGGCTGATATCCGCCCCACTGCCTACACAGAGGTAACAGCTCTATTGCTATCTGCTTTCATTTGCAATACAGGCCTAGTACAACTCATAAGACAGCACAGGCTTGCACCCCTTTACTGAGCATGCTCAGTCTGAAGCAGGACCTGCACTGGTCAAACTTTATTTTTAGTCCAGCACACAGGAAGAGCTGGCCACCCCCTACCCCCAATTAAACAGGAAGGAGTAGATAAACAGCTCTACTTGAGGACAAAAGACACAGTTAACAAACTAAGAAAAAAAATACTTTTATTTATTTTAAACCGCATTTTTCAATAGTCTATGCAAAAAAGCATATGCGCTTTACTTGTAAATGTACCACAAGAGTCCTTTTAGATTTAAAAAAAATATGGTAAATACTAAAACTCCTGAATAGTTCACACCCTGAAATGCTCAATGTCAATAAAACCTATGAAGGAATTTGTGCATGATAAATATATATGTATATCTATCTATCTATCTATCTATCTATTGATAACTCTATCTATGTTTATCTATATAAACACCTTTTTGGCACTCAAATGCAATGTTTTAACTGCACTTTGGGGAATCTGTAAACTAACATAATTATATGCACACAAAATTACTATCACTTATATATTGCACATTTTGTGGCATATACATAGCATATGCAAAGCTTAAATCACTTTCCTGGGCTATGTAACACAAACTGTAATATTACATATGTGTGCATGTTTGATGGGTGGGGGCAGCTGAGGATTCTTTGCCTAGGTGCAGCTAAGGTCTAAATATGACCCTGTTAACCTTGTTCAAATATAAGTGAAATAGTCTTACACTATGTATGTCACACTATGGATCTATACAGTTACATTTGCAAACTTGTTGTACAATTAGGTTTCTGTGACTGACAAAATGATTCTATTTTAGCTTTAGTGGTTTCTATACTCATTCTTAATCATGAGCTGCAGTGTGTCATAGGCAAGAGTACATATATCTGTTTTAAAATGTTGTGAGTTCAAACCCAGGCTATACCCCTTTTTCGTATAATAGCATTTACAGAACAACAGAAAGTAGGTAACAATTGGGGCTCTACAGTGCAGTGACAGTCACCGTCATTCATTCAAAGATTCATTCTATCTACCCCTTTCACTACTTTGTGAGTTTGTAGAACCACTGCAACACCAATAGTTGTCTCATACCCACATCTTTACAATTTATATCGGGTATCTGTTTTGTTCTGTTATCTAACTCAAAATTATAACAAACAACTGCTGAGATATGATGATCACAACCTTTTGTATTAGTGACAGCTTCTTTTCCTCTATGCCATTCTTTATCATGACTAAATATCAGTGATAAAAACCTATATAGATACTATACTATTGGCCCGATTCAATTTGAAGGGGGCAACTCAATAGTAGTATGCCGTATGTCTGCGGATATGTTGTGGGCTCCCGTTCGTCTCCGAATCCAGAGCTATTTAATTGCTCAAGGCCGCAAGTTACTGTCCCAAAGCCAATTCATAAACCATGCACTGGTTCCTAGCAGTTCAGGACGGGAACATGATCAATTAAGCAAGACCGTAACCCTCCCATTTCGAATCAGCCAATAGAAAATTAGTTAATTTGGTGATGTACAAATTATTACCTTGCATGTTTTTATCTACGGATCCATATGGGTGGCCTGATACTGTATGTATTAACTCATTGATACCTGAGATCGATTTAACCTCGAAATTAAACATAAAAATAAATCTTATATGCTGCCGATTTGCGGGCTTGAGACTGCTGTGCAATTAATTATAATGTCTATCATCGCTTTCCCCGTTATTTACAGTGCAGTAAAGGTAGTGGAGATGAGAAGATGTGTCCATCCATTCCAGAGGATAGCAAGAAGAGACATTCTACAATGAACGTTGTAAAGAAATTGAAGAAGATAATCAAGAGATGTCCTCAAGAAAATTGGGAACCTAAAAGGCACCTTTCATGCCAAAGTGGGCGTGATAAAAGACAAAAATGGTAGGGACTTAAAAGAAGATCAGATAAAGAAGAGGTGGCAGGAATACACTGAAGATCTATACAGGAAGGATCTAAACAGCAGTGATGCCCTCAATAGTTTGTCCAATGAGCTAGAGCCAGATATCTTGGAGAGTGAAGTGAGATGGGCCCTAGGATGTCTTGCTGATAATCAGGCTGCAGGAGGTAATGGAATCCCAATTGAACTATTCAAAATTCGACAGGATGATGCTGTGAAAGTGTTGCTTGCCTTATGCCAACACAAACTCAACAATGGCCAATAGACTTGAAAAGGTCAGTCTACATCCCAATCACAAATAAAGGTAGTGCCAAAGAGTGTTCCAGTTATAGAACAATTGCACTCATTTCACATGCCAGGAAGTTAATGCTTAAGATTCTAAAAGCTCGGCTCCAACAATATATGGACTTGGAACTACCAGATGTGCTAGTCGGGTTCCACAGAGGCAGAGGCACAAGTGATCATATTGCCAATGTCCGCTGGATAATAGAGAAAGCAAGAGAGTTCCAAAAACAACATTTACTTCTGCTTCATAGACTATTCTAAAGGCTTTGACCATGTGGATCACAACAAAATGTGGCATGTCCTTAAAGAGATGGGAGTACCAGATCATCTCATCCTCCTCCTAAAGAATCTGTATGCCGACCAAGAAGCCACGGTTAGAACCGAACACGGGACAACAGAAGGGTTCAAGATCAGAAAAGAAGTGCAACAAGTTTGTATATTGTCAACTTATTTATTCAACTCATATGCAGAGTACATCACGGGTAAGGCTGGACTGGATGAATCCAAAGCCGGAATCAACATTGCTGGAAGAAATATCAACAACCTCAGATACGCCGATGACACTATTCTGATGGCTGAAAGTGAAGAGGAACTAAAGGACTTATTGATGAGGGTAAAAGAAGAGAGTGCAAAAGTTGGCCTGCTGCTCAGTGTTAAAAAGAGGAAGATTGTGGCAAACGGCAATCTCACTTCATGGCAAATAGATGGGCAAGAAGTAGAGGCAGTGAGAGATTTTCTTTTTCTTGGATCCAAGATCTCTGCAGATGGCGATCTGTAGTCAGGAAATTAAAAGACGTTTCCTTCTGGGGAGGAAAGCTATGGCAAGCTTGGGCAAGCTAGTAAAAAGTAAATGTTAAACTATCAACAAAGGTCTGAATAGTTCGAACTATGGTATTCCCAGTAGTAACATACGGATGTGAGACCATAAAGAAGTCTGAGCATCATAGAATTGATGCCTTTGAATTGTGGTGTTGGAGATGACGGCTTAGAGTTCCTTAGACTGCAAGAAGATCCAATAAATCAATACTTCAGGAAATCACGACAAACTGTTCACTAGCAGGTATAATCAGGAGACTGATGCTCAAATATTTTGGCCATATCATAAGACGGCAGGATTCCCTAAAAAATACTCTGATGCTGGGAAAGATTGAAGGCACAAGAAGAAGGGGACGACAGAGGCAGAGATGGATAGATGAGGTCACTGGAGCATTGAACATGAACTTGATGGAGCTCAGAGGGGCAGTGACTGAGAGATGCACCTGGCATGCTGTGGTCCATAGAGTCACGGAGAGTTGGATGCGACTGAACGACTAAACAACAACAACAATTGATTTTTTATTTGCATTTACAGCGCTACGAATAGGTGTTGAACACTCTTGCGGGTCCTCTCTAGCACTCGTAGGATTTTCTCCTTCTTTTGCCATTTACAGGTGTGAAAACCTTTGCGCGCTTGGGGAAATTGAGCAATTGAATATCGATTTGCGATTTTAGCCATCGTAACACTTGCAAAAGTGAAAGATCAAAAGCTTCGGGAGGCTGTAAGTTACGGGTTTAACCATTGCAATTTTTTCAAGGCCATAACTCGTAATCCATTTGGAGCCCGCAAAAAGATGCCAATTGAGTAGCAAAGTCGCTTGCAACCTCACTTACGGGCTACAGTAACATGAGAAAGCTCAATTGAATCGGGCACTATGATAGGAAATGAACTGCAGTCTCTAATTAATGCCACATCCTAAATATACATACACCAGATTAATGGGTTGATCAAAGCATTCTAAAACCGCTATCTACAAATGCTTTGAATAAATCAAATCTGCTGCAATTTCAAAAAGGAAAACAGGATTCCTCTTGTTTCTCAATCTTATATTTAATGTGGCAGAGCACATCTGGTGAGTTTAATACCTATGGAATTTTCTTAACACACTGGACTCAGAGATTTAACTCAGAGAACTTTGGTTACCTACTTGTTTTGACAGATATTTTATTTCTTATCACGTGATCAGTTGTTAAATGTATTGCCCTCCACAAATACCTTTAATTATAAATCTTACCCTGCTTATGAGTCTATAGTAAACACCCCTGTTAAAATATTTTTAAGGGTCTAATGTTATCAAGCCCTCAGTGGTTTTACGCTTAGCTACACAAGCACCAAAGTTGGTAATCCCCAATGTGAAAAGACACAAACTGACTTCTCAAGTTAAAGTATAAATCTGTGGAGTGGTGACAAGGAATTTAGCCTATGAAAACAAACAAAAGCTCTATGTAATTCAGGTTGAGAGCCGGGGAAGGGGGGGTCAATTCTTGGATTGGGAAGTGAATAATTGTAGTTCAGTTTCACGTTAGTAAAACAGAAATAATTAATGTCAGTCAAACAAATGTATGGCACAGTCAGAATCTAACATTTCAACAAAGAAAACTCCTTATTAGTCTCCGTGCAGGAGTGTGGATTGAAAAAAATCAAACAGGCAACAAATAATTTTACCATTACCAGGTAATGTGTGTTAATTGCTCAGTTTATATACTCTGAATGACATACCATTAGAGACTGTGCATGCATTGTAACTAGAGCATTAATAAATTTAGAATGCGCCTATTAGGATGACAGCTTTGGAGGTGCAAAGGAATAACAGTTATCACTTGGCAGAGGCCGATCTCACCCCATCTGCCGAGACTTTGCATACATTTTCAGCTTCCTGAGCAATGATTAGGGCTGTCAGAACCTCTTTAACCTTCTAACTGCTGGTCCCAACTGGCCTTAATTAGAGACTAATGAATTCAGAAGATGCAGGCCGTGAGGAAAACTGCCTTGACAGTTTGTGTACAAATTAAGCACCAATTACTTTATGCATCTTTTGCATCGCTGATAGGAGTCTCTGTTATTATTTTAAAATATGGTCGTTTTCGGGCATGAAGCAAGAGTTGTTGTAATAGGTTTACACATTTTTTTAAGACCAATGGAATACATTAAAAATAGATTAAAGATATTGCATTTCCCCTGGGGGTTATTGTATTGTTTCACTCTATTTCTCCATTGCTATAATACAAATGCAACACTTTATTGGTCTTATAAAGTGGACTCTAAAGAATAGTTAGCTAGGGTTTGATAAGAAAAACAACCTTTATTAAACTTTTAAACAATTACTTACTATTTATCAATGATCCCCCAGACTGTATAAGCTCCAGACCCTGAATGAAGTATTGTGGCTGGAGTAGACCCTCCCAGGGAGATGTACCGAATTAAAACATAGCAGTGTCATTGTTAGTCACGTACAAACAAACGTTCTAGTCACCACCAACTACCATACTGCAGTTGTGGTATGAAAATTAAGGTATTCATCTCCTTTGGGTGGCTCCACTCCAGACTCCATACTTCATTCAGGAGGTGGAAAAATCTTGAACTTATATAGCCTGAGGGCATGATTGGAAAATAGCAGTTAATTGTTTAAATTTACCATAAAAGCTTGATAAATGGTTTGTTCTTATCAAGCCCTGCCTTAATATTCTTTAGAGGGCACTTTATAAGGCTATTTTTAATAGTCCCTTAACATCACCATTCTCCTGTACCAAATGAATGGCTAAATCCACTAAGGGGCAAACTTTCTCACTAGTGAGAAAAAAATCTTCAGTTAGATTACTAGCATAGTTATTAAATGCAAATTCATTTTAAGATCTCTTCATAATATTGTGCAGAGTAGACAAACTGGAGGACAGTCACATATCTAGAGTTTAATGCAGGTTGTGTATTACCTAGGCCCATGTGGGCCAGGTCTAGGGCTGCACATATCCCGGTGGTGATGCAGCGTAGTAGATTGAAATATTCACAGACATGTCTATATACAATGATACTTCTATCTGTAAGTGTACTTGATACTTTCTGATATTCCATATATAAACATAAACCCACATACAATTATGATTTGAGATATGGAAAAGGGAAAGTAGGCGCTACAAGTAGGACGTGGGTGGCACACGTATATAAATAGTCTAGGGCAGCATAAAAACTAAATAAGCCTACGGTTAATGGTTGCAGCAGTGGGATCCTGAAAATAGAAGACTAATCCATCTATATTGCTAATGGAAATATGGAGGAGAGAATTGGGGATAGTAATGGAGAGAAGAAGGGGGTAAAAAAAGAAATGCATAAGGAGAAAGACAGGAGTTTAGTGCATAGACACAATCACAAAGCATTTTGGGGTGTGGAGGAAAATAAATGGAAGAAGGGGGACACATCTACTTCCATGGATTGAAAGAAGGATCTAGAACAAAAAGTTGGCTCCCTTTGTTTTAGGGATTGACCGCTGCATAACAGTTCTAGCAGTTCCCAATCAGATATTTTAACGGGTCTCTTTATTTTACATTCAGAAGTGCCTGCTAACAGTCTCATTTTGTAACTGGTAAATGTAATACTTTTAACAAATGACCACATGATAAGAAATCAAAAGCTGTTTGTCTAATTTCCATAGCAATAACAGACATTGGATTGGTTGCTCATCCTGGCAGACTCCTTCATGCTATTCACTAACATTGAATAATGAGGTCTGTGTTGCACCCATTCAGTCTGCACTTACTTTTCTGCTGCGCACTTTTAGTGAGCTCAGTTGCGCCTGCACCGCAGTTGGCGTGAAAAGAAAGTTAATAAACTGCAGGTGCAATTTAATATACCCGTATTTATCGGCGTATAACACACACTTTTTCTCCCTGAAAATAGGGAGCAAATGATAGGTGCATGTTATATGCCGATATTCCCTCCCCCCTCCTCATCCTCAAGGTTGAGGAGGGGGTTGAGGATAGGGGGGTTGAGGAAGAAGTATGAGGATGGAGGGGTTGAGGAGGGGGTTTGAGGGGGGTTGAGGATGGGGGGGTTGAGGGGGTTTGAGGATGGGGGATTGAGGAGGGGGTTTGAGGAGGGAGGTTAAGGAGGGGGTTGAGGATGGGGGGGTTGAGGATGGGGGGGTTGAGGAGGGAGGATGAGGAGGGAGGTTGAGAATAAGGAGGGAGGTTGAGGATGAGGAGGGGGGTTGAGGATGAGGATGGGGCTGAGGATGAAGAGGGAGGTTGAGGATGAGGAGGGGGGTTCAGGTTGAGGATAAGGGGGTTGAGGTTGAGGAGGGGGTTGAGGAGGGGGTTGAGGATAGGGGGGTTGAGGAAGGAGGATGAGGATGGGGGGGTTGAGGAGGGAGGTTGAGGAGGGGGTTGAGGATAGCGGGGTTGAGGAAGGAGGATGAGGATAGAGGGGTTGAGGAGGGGGGTTGAGGGGGTTTGAGGAGGGAGGTTGAGGAGTGGGTTGAGGATAAGGGGGTTGAGGAAGGAGGATGAGGATGCTGGGATGAGGAGGGGGGTTGAGGGGGTTTGAGGATGGGGGTTGAGGAGGGAGGTTGAGGAGGGAGGTTGAGGAGGGGGTTGAGGATGGGGGGGTTGAGGAGGGAGGATGAGGGAGGTTGAGGAGGGGGTTGAGGATGGGGGGTTGAGGAGGGAGGATGAGGAGGGAGGTTGAGGAGGGGGTTGAGGATGAGGAGGGAGGTTGAGGATGAGGAGGGGGGTTGAGGATGAGGAGGGAGGTTGAGGATGAGGAGGGGGGTTGAGGTTGAGGAGGGGGGTTGAGGAAGGAGGATGAGGATGGGGGGTGGAGGAGGGGGTTGAGGATGGGGGTTTGAGGAGGGGGTTGAGGAGGGAGGATGAGGAGGGAGGTTGAGGATTTTGCTTCAAAATTCTTTATTTGAAGTTTATATGCCGATAAATATTGTAGATATCATATTTCGAACTCCTGGCTTCTATTAGAATTCAGGGAAATGCTATAGTAAATACTGTGATGGTGATAGTGCTTTATATACAATACATCCTCAACACGCCCATTAAACATCCATACATTGCCCTGATGGGATGAGGTGGATTTAGAAAGATTGCCATGGGCTGCACATTTGCTGGGAATCTGAACCCAGTAAATATGTATTAAACATTGTGACTCATGCCATGGCTTAGTGATTCCCCGTATTGTCTGAGCCCAATCATTTCAACATCCATAGACATTAATGGCCCCCTCATATAGCTCATATAAGGCTATGAGTGCAGTGGTAGTTGTAGATGTCATCTTCCCATTGTGCAGATACAGATTCCTCTCTCCATGACTTGGAACTAAAATGGTAGATTCTACAGTGGCATATTTGCAAATAAAAGTAATCATTGAAATGTTTTATTTTGTTTTTATTTTTTTATCTTGTTCTTTTTTTTTTTAAGTGGATATTTTAAATGTATGACCACAGTGGTCCATTTTTTTTTTTTTTTTTACTATTTAAAATTATTGTGTCCATGATCTAGCCTAATACGTCATAACAGTGTATTGTAAACCCAGGACTATATATACTTATTGAGCTGCTTTAATGAGAGCCACCTCTTCACATCTTACCTGCTATTACAATCTTACAGCTCACTAATAAAAGCTTCATTTCTTCATTTTGTAATAGCACCTACAGCAAATTTGAGGATCTTTTTTTTCCTGCCTTTTCTTGATTGTAATTTGTAATGACTTAAATCAAATGTTATCACCTTGTTTTAGAAAATCAAGAATATTCGAAGTGAATTTGGTGCATCATCCATGGATATAAATGCCAAGCTCTGGGGACCTGTGTGGGTTCCATGCCAGCTGAGCACATTTTCACAGCCTCTAACTCCAATTTACATCTGGGGATCCAGGGATTTACCTTCAGGATTCTTTGCAAGAACAATTCTATTGAACCAAATACCCCAGGATGTATATAGTAGTTTATTCAGTTTCTATCATAGATCAGGTGATTAAAAAGTCATATTATGTGCCTAATGCTAAATATTGCATGCATCCTTTACATTTACTTTTATATACATTTTATTTTCCGTTACATTTAGTTTTCTTCCCCTCCCTCAAAAATGGATGTTTTATACAGTGAAATATTATTATTTGTTTATTTGCTCTTGCAACCACTTCATTAATGGGACATTATCAGCCCCATTAAATTTGAAGCCCGTAGTGGCATTGGCAAGCCCGTAAAGGGTGCTGGCTTGAAATTCGGCTGCATTACAAAGCTATTAAACTCCACCAGGCCACGAGTTACGGGCCGTAGATGCAAACCCGTAAATCATTCATGTGCGCATTGCCTGTGCGGCTGTGAGCATGATCAATTAGACAAACCCATAATTATGGGTTTAGACGGAGCCAATGGCAAAAGAGATCATCATCATTACGTCACTGAAAAATGGAAGTTAGATTTCAAAGCCTTACGGGCTTCAATTACGAGTTTCGATCGGACCCGCATTCCAGAAATAATGCAATAGTAATAAATCAGTAAATATGATATTCAAGGCCATGCAAGTTCCATTATATGTATTAACACATTGATATAACAAGAAAATGAAATATAAAAAAATGTATTTTAGATTTGCGAGCTTGAGAATGTTGTGCTTCTAATTTGAATACCTAACACCACTTTCCCTTTACAGTATTGTGCTTATATTTGCATTTACCAGGACTTTAACCCCCTTGCAGGTCCTCTCTTGTAATACCTAACATCACTTTCTCATTAATTATAAGTACAGTAGCTTGTGTATATGTGCATTTACAGTGCTACGGATAGGACTTTAACCCGCTTGCGGGTCCTCTCTAGTACCCGTTGGCTTCTTGGCACCATGTGCGGATTTGTTGCAATTTAATAGCGTGATTGGAACGTAACAGTTACAGGCTTGATAGATCAAAGGATTTGCAGACGTGCAGTTCAAATTTCGAAGTCCCTTAGCCTTTTTTCGCCCTTAATCCGCAAGTGGTTTGCGGGTTGCATTTAATAGCCTTAAGTCTTGCAGGCTACGTTACTGCTACAGTTTTACACATTCAAGGAATTTAATAGGGCTGATTGTCTAGCATACATTTAAAGTGAATCAAACACCCTAATAAGTTTGATTTTAAAAAGGAATAAAAACTGTCTATACATCCCTGAGATATTCAGCACTACTTGTTCTGCTCCTTTATACTAGTGTAAGGCTCATTTTGCAAATTCGTACCTCAGAGTGGGGAAAGGATCGACATGCATGATATCATTAGGGGACATTATTTTTTACCCACCACATAAACAGATCAGAGCACCTAGAGCAGCTAATTAGTATTTGGAAGCTGCTCATTTCCCCAAACAATACTTAATATCTATGTATTTTTTTACATTGGCAAAAATAGCTAGTACAAAATATAAACACACTCTTTAAGAAAAAAAATATATTTTGGGGTGACTATAAGCCAAGAAAAAAAGATCTGAATGAGCTCAGAATGGAGCTTAGGGAGGTTAATTTGTGGCTAAAAAAAAGGTGCACTAAGGAGGGGTTTGGGTTTTTAGTGCACTGGGCTGACTTCTCACTTGGGTACAACAATCCCTACAGTAGGGATGGATTGCACCTTAATGATGAGGGAGCTTTTGTACTAGGGGATAGGATGGTAGAAAGGCTGGGGGAGTTTTTAAACTAGTAGGTGGGGGAGGGACAAGATAGAAGTAATGGAGTAGTAAGTGTAGAGGGGGTAAGGAATTAATTAACTAGTCATGTGGGAGGAGATGGGGGGAGGGGTAGTATAGTCAATAGGGAGGTACTGCTAAGTTACTCAAGTACTGTGGCAGGCACTCCAGAACTACAGACTCATAACATAAGGTGTATGCTTGCTAATGCCAGAAGCTTGCCAGGAAAAATGGAAGAGTTAGAATTATTGGCAATTTATGAAAAATGGGATTTAATAGGCATTACTGAAACATGATGGGATGACTCTCATGACTGGACTGTTAATCTGGATGGTTATAACCTATTTAGGAAAGATGGGGGCAATGGTAAAAGAGGAGGAGGGATTTGTCTGTATGTTAAGCCTGAATTTAAGCCTCTAGTCAGAGTGATATTTATGCTGGAACTAGCGGTAATGTTGAATGTTTTTGGGTAGAGTTAAATAGCGGAGCAGCAAATTACAAAAGAATATTAGTAGGAATATGCTATAACCCTCCAAATATGATTGAAAGTGAGGAAATATAAGTATTGTTACGGATTGGAAATGCAGCTAAGCATGGGCAAGTTCTAATAATGGGAGATTTTAATTACCCTGAAATAAACTGGATAAATGAGACCAGCAGTTCAGCTAAGGGGAGCAGGTTCTTGAGTACATTCAGGGATCATTATCTGGCCCAGGTTATACAGGAGCCTACTAGAAATGAGACTATCTTGGATTTAGTTATCACAAATAACATTGATGTGGTATCAAATGTTAAAACAGAGCAACCTTTGGGAAATAGTGATCACAACACAGTCTCATTTGATATTGAATTAAAAACCAAAAGTATAAGGGGACAACAGAAACTCAGAATTTTAAAAGGGCAGATTTTAACGTTCTAAGGGCAGCAATACAAAGAATAGACTGGGACTAAGAACCGACAGGTAAAAATACTCACCATAAATGGACAACATTTAAATCCTTACTAAATATACATACATATCGGCATATACCATGATGGTATAAAAGTAAAAGGAGTAAACTACATCCAACATGGCTTAACGATGATTTAATGATCAAGATACGGAGTACAAACAGTCATTTAAATTACACAAACAAGAGGGGACAGAGACTGCTTTACAGAAATACAAGGAAATCAACAAGGCCGCAAAAGAGCTATTAAACTGGTTAAAATGAAAAATGAGTTGCAAAGGAGAGTAAGACTAACCCTAAAATATTTTTTAAGTATATTAATGGGAAGAAGGCCAGGAAGGAAGCTATAGGAACATTACAATGTGACACAGGCCGTCTGATAATTAGTTACCATGAAAAGGCAGATGAGCTAAATAGGTTCTTTTCTTCTGTATACACAAGAGAGGTACCAGTGGTTGGTTCACTGCAACAGAATGGGGCTACACTACCTTTGCCAAATAATTGGTTACACAGGAAGAAATCCAAAAGAGGTTGGAAAAAATAAAAGTTCATAAAGCCCCAGGTCCTTATGGAATACATCCACGGGTACTGAGGGAACTGGGTTCTGTAATAGCTAAAACATTATATCTAATTTTTCAAGATTCACTCAATACTGGGTCACTACCAGATGACTGGAGAAAGGCAGTGGTGATACCTATATTTAAGAAGGGAGCAAGAGCAAATCTGGGGAATTATAGACCAATGAGCCTCACTTCTGTAGTGGGAAAGCTTGTAGGATGGTTAATAAGGGATAATATACAAGAATATGTTTATTCAAACAGGATTATAAGTAGGAGCCAACACGGATTGATGAAGGATAGGTCATGTCAAACAAATCTAATTAGTTTCTATGAGGAGGTTAGTAGGAACTTGGATCAAGGACACAGTGGATGTAGTCTTTTTAGATTTTGCAAAAGCTTTTGATACAGTGCCACATGTGAGACTATTGAGCAAACTAAGGGATACAGGGATTGCAGTAAATATCTGGAAATGGATTGAGAGCTGACTAAAAGACAGGAAGCAAAGGGTTGTTGTAAATGGAATATACTGAGATTGGACTAATGTGGTAAGTGGGGTTCCTCAAGGTTCAGTATTAGGTCCTCTCCTTTTTAACATATTTATTAACGACTTAGAAGTAGGACTGGAAAGTATTGTCTCCATTTTTTTTGCTGATGACACAAAGTTGTGCACAGTAACGAAATCAGAAAATGATGTACTTTCCCTCCAAACGGATTTGCATAAATGAGAGAAATTGGCAATTAAATGACAGATGAGTTTTAATATGAATAAATGTAAAGTTATGCATCTGGGAAGAAAAAATAATTGTGCAATTTATAAACGTAATGAAACAAATCTAGGGGTATCAGATATTGAAAGGGGTTTGGGAGTGCTTGTGGACAACCACCAGCCTAATAGTTCTCAATGCCAAGCAGCAGCTGCAAAGGGAAATAAAATATTAGCATGTATTAAGAAGAGTATAGAAGCAAGGGAAGCAAATATAATTCTACCACTATACAAATCCCTAGTACACCCTCATTTGGAATATGGAGTACAATTTTGGGTACCACTTCATAAAAAGGACATTTTAGAGCTGGAAAAAGTACAGAGAAGGACAACAAAACTAATAAGAAGAAAAGAGGGGGTAAGTTATGAACAAAGAGTAACCAAATTAAACTTATTTTCTCTAGAAAAAAGGCGTTTAAGAGGGGATATGAATGATTACATTATATAAATACATCCAGGGTCAGTATAAAGATTTGTCAAGCAAGCTTTTTGTGCCAAGAGTTTTTCAACTGACAAGACGACATCCTTTGAGGTTAGAAGTAAAAAGGTTCCACCTTAAAGCAAGAAAAGGGTTCTTCACAGTAAAGGGTTCTTCACAGCCTCATGCAAAATAAGGGTGGTTTATTTTTAAATATAAAGGGTATTCAGGGTTATCCAGGGAGAAATCCGATCAACAGTATCTGGGGTCAGGAAAGAATTATTTTTTTTCCCTTTTGAGACAATTGGCAAAGTTTTTTTTTTTTTTTGCCTTCCTCTGGATCAATTAACAATTAATCTGCATATTGCAGATATCTTAAAAGGCTGAACTTGATGGGCTAAAAGCCCTTTTTCAACCTCAATTACTATGTAACTATGTAACTATGACATCTAGTCACTGTAAGTGTTAATACATTAGATTTCTTAATGCCCCTGCAAATTGCTTTTGCTATAATGTTAATATTTCCATTGATGCATCAGGTCACTACAACAGCTAATATAACGTAGCTGAATGGAATATAAATTTGCTCCCTTTAGTCTAATTCACTGATATCCCCAAAGCATGCAACACATGTGCTTTCTTTTTTTAAATTGCTGCTTATTTGATTACATTAGAAGCAATATAGTTATGAGTTGCAGGGTGCTTGAATCATGCCCTTAAGGTACTGTATGTGAAAGGAGCTCTTACATTGGGGAAACCAGCCAGAAACTACATCTAAGTATGAATCTACTCAAGCTTTCCATTAAAAAGCACTATGAAGACAGTTACTTTACCCCAGTTAGGTACCATTTCACCCAGAAGAATCACTCCATTCAAAACCTGAAAATTTCAAAACTATCTGACAGCGTAAAACTTTTGAATTGAAAATGATTACATTTTAATACGAAAGATACTAGGCTTAATATAATATAATTTACATTTCTATCCCACTATCAACATGTTTTATCATTCACATTCCACATGCCCCACTGTTCAATTGCTGTGTTTCTAATCCACAAACTGTGGGGAAATTTATGGCTCTAAAAAATTACTGCTGTGTTCTTATCTAAAACCTGATCTACAGAATCACATACTGACCTATCAGGACATTATTTAAAATGCTGGTCTGGGTCTCTGTTATCTCTGCCCAAAGAATTATTGTTCCAATTTTTTTTTTTTATCTTTCCTCTTTTTTCTATTCACTTTGTTAATTGTTTGCATATTTTTATCAGTATTGCTTTTTGACTTGATAAAGAGAGGTTTATCTCTCAAAAGCTTTTCACTATATTATGAATAAGATTGTCTAAATAAAGATTGTCCAAATATTATGAATAAGATTGCCCGAGTAAAGGTATCACTATATACTGCAATACTCAGATTATTCATCTAGATTACTGGACACTCAGGGCTCAGGGCCACCTCATATATATATATATATATATATATATATATATATATATATATATATATATTTACATATATATATATACAGTAGACTCTCAGTTATCTGGCACCCATGGGGATAAATGTAGTTTATGGTTGCTTGAGAGTCACTATTAAATTAAAATAGGCCTAGATTAGCTGCACATAGAATGCTTTGCTAAGTATATTTGTCAGTGAGGCCTGTTCTAGCAGCAGCAGCTTTCACTCCTCACTTACACACAGGTACGTTCGGCTGGAGGGTGCAGTGCTGACTGGGAATGTAACGCCAACACTGCCCTGGCTCAGTCACTCATGCCTGTCTTCTTCCAGGTAACATTGAATTGCAGAAACATACAGTGGATGAGATCTAGGTACGTGTAAGCATTTTGTGGCATGACACCCTGGCTCCTGGCGTTTGTTGAGCCCTGTAAATTTTTATTTTGATTTAAAGTATAGTATTCAGGGGGGTTTTCTGGTTGCTTGAGTTCTGGTTAACTGAGAGTCTACTGTATCACATATAATAGTTGTTAATAAACTGTGATTTGTCGTCACTCTTGCGAGCCTCGCAAAGCGAAGCATTGAAGCCTTCTGAGCTCACAGGCAATGAGTGAGGTGAGCTATGTCAGGAAGCTGGAGGGTTTCCCAATAAAACATGCTGATTTTGAGGGTCCTGAGGCCACAGAGTTCTATGCTAAGGACTGGGTGCATTTGAATGAGTTTGGTTAGGGGATTTTTTATTTTGAACTTATGGAGGGCATTTGTAAGGCCACAGTGTCCATGGGTGTTATCCCTCCCCTATTAGGGACGGGGAATGCAGGGTTCCTTTGAGTGTGTCTTGTTAGGGCGGCTCACTCTTTGTGAGTGGAGAGCTCTTTGTTAGGGTGGAGCTCTTGTGGCGGGGGGTGCTTGCCCACATATGGTTGGGTACCCATTATGGATAAAGTAAAGGGTCGCGGGGTCCCCTTCAGTTCATGTGTGGCAGTGGGCAAAGCACCTCTCGTGGTTATTAGAATTTTTAGCAGTTATATATTTAAGTAAATAAAGGAGCTTCAGCCTGTTTTACCCCATACTGAGTGTCTGTGCTTCTTTCTATAGTGTTATGACTTCTGGCATCACAAATTTACTATACACCTGTCATGAAAGCCCACGGCTGAACGAAGTTGAGGAGAGTGGGCAGTTGACTGGCCTATTAATGGGATAATAAGAGTTGGTTATTATAAGATTAATGGTTTTGGTTTCTTGGGGGAGAAGTTGGGTATATATTCTCTTCCCTTCCTGGTGGGCTGTCTCTTGCATCCTGATATCTGTAAGGCACATTAATGGAAAGGGGGAGGATAAAACAGATCTCATTTGAATTGGGGCACTGAGGAACCCCTGAGGAAATCCAGAAACGTGCGTTGGGTGACGCCGTACGTTGGACGCTGTCTGATGACGTCACTAGCTAGCATGTGGACCATAGCTTAATGCCTATCCTTCAACAAACTGCTGAATACGCCAAATAGTTAAATGGTGCAGCTTTTAATAAAATTTAGGAGGGATATCGCTAATGGGAGGAATTTGAAAGAGGAATCATTCTCTATTGAAACAACTTTATATACAGCATTTCAATACAAGCAATATAGCTCATATTTATACCAATGCTCATATTAGTAGTGGTATAGACCTTTGTAACCATTTATGTTGCTAATTAAGAACAACTCCTCAGCACCTTACTAATTGCACTTTATATTGCATGATAGTGCAATATTTCACTGCAGCACCTTACTGCAGCACTTTTTGCAATTAGCACCTTCACTTTTGCACCAGTCACTTTTTACTGGGGCATATACCGGTATATATATTTTTTTAGTCACTTTCTATATGGTCTGCACCAATGCTTTTAGGTGTTTATAATATATGCTGATTATTTTTTAAATCCATAGAGATTTTTATTATATTACAATAGTAGGTCAAACTGTGTCTCTCTTTATTTGTATTAATAAGGATTTTAAATTATTTATTAAAAGTTATATTTTAAATGTTTTTGCCCATTCAATTGAGATCAGAACACGGTGTGCCCCAATTCAAATAAGTTCTGTTTAGCAGTTATATATTTAAGTAAATAAAGGAGTTCCACAAGGTAAGTGGAACTGGGAAAACAATTGGAGAGGGTCTCTGCTTAGTGGATGGTATTAATGCCATTGACTGACCCTCATGCAAAATGACGGCTCAGTCCTGATGGTAGAAGGAATTGGGAAAATGACCGCTGGAGAGTGTCTCTGCTGAGTGGATGGTATAAGTGTCATTGACTGACCCTCATGCAAAATGACGGCTCAGTCCTGATGGTAGGAGGAACTGGGAAAAAGACAATTGGAGAACGTCTCTGCTGAGTGGGTGGTATGAGGCCCAATGTCATTGACTGAGCCTCATGCAAAATTACTGCTCAGTCCTGATGGTAGAAGGAACTGGGAAAATGACCGCTGGAGAGGGTCTCTGCTGATTGGAGGAAGCAATGGACAAAAGGGATTGTTTAAAAATTGCAGCTTTGAGAACAACTACAATTGTGGGGGAACTAGAAAGGGAGTTAGGGGAAATAGAAGAACAGAGGGATGCTTATGGAGTAAAAATAACAGAACTTCAAAACATAATAATGGACTATAAAAATAAAACAAAGTTAGAAAGGATAAAAGGAGTCAGAGACATTGCCAAAATATATCCAGATCTGGATATGTTCGTGGCACAAAATAAAGAACCAGTGCCGAAAATGAACCAAGATAGAAAAGATTTCTTATGTTATTCTGTTCCACAAGTAGATACCATACCACAAGCACCAGTTATTGTTTCAGAATTATTTAATGCAAGGCAAACACCTACAGGATTTTCCATGCAGACTCGACCGATGTCTATGGCAGATAAAGACAATTTCCAGAAATGGTGGGGAAGTATGCCAACTAACAACTTTAATACGTTTACACATTGGTTTATGAGGGGAGGAGATAGAGCTAAAAAAGGAGGTCTTAACTTAGAGGAATGGACAGAACTGTTAGAATACGCTATGGGTCCTTTGGCTAGTAGACTATTGGGATTTAATAACAGTGTGTCTGATCAGGCAGGAAGAATTGCTGCAACTAATTTCTATCTACTTAGCATAGAGAAAGAAATAGCAAATATTACCATGAGGCCAACAGATGGTCCTAGAGAGGTAGCTCAAAGGATATTTTTTTGGTATACTCTACGACAACCTCAACAGCCTCTAGTGCTGGGCTCACCAGAACATATAGCAAAAGTAATGGAAGCCCTTCCCCGGGAGTGTCAAGAATTTATCAGGCTTTTTGATCCAACACCAACAGACTTGGAAATGGTACTAACTAGAGCTGATAAGTGGTGGATCAAGCATCCTTTCACAGAACAGGCCTGCTCTGTTTCAGCTGTAAGAACATTTAAGGTCGAGTCTGGTAGAGATATAGATGGTAAATGGAGAAACCAGACGTGGGATGTACCCCAGAACAAGAAGGATGATCAAAACTGGAGACCAAGACAGAACCTTGACAAAAGATGGAGAGATCCACCTAGGGACTATAGGAATAGGGATGGCAGCAACTGGAGGGCTAATCAGGAGGGAGAGAGAAACGGTAACATGGGCTATTGGGAACTCAGGAGACAGAAGGATAGGATAGAAGAGGAAAATCACATACTTAAAAACAAGGTAGCTGAGTCAGAGAGGAAATTGAAGGAAAGTGAGGCAAAGATGCAATATAGTGTTATAAAAGAGGGACGGAGTAGAAGTGAGTCACAATGACAAATCCCAACCCCTGCGCCTCAGCATCTCATTCACTCAGCTAATTTAACCATGGATGAGGCAGGTCGGCCTACCATTTATACAGTCATCGCAGGGGTAGGGAAAAATATGTTGGTAGATACAGGAGCAGCAGTTACAATGACCAACAGGGTCAAAAATGGGGATTCTTCAGTAAGTATTATGGGAGTTACTGGGAATCCACAGGAGGTTAGAGCAGGTCTAATTGATGTAGCAGTTGGAGGAAAAACAATACAAGTAGAAGCAATAGTGGGTTGGCCAGAGGAAATATTGGGAATAGAAGCTTTAAAAAAAGGAAATTTCATTGTAGATCTTGCCAATTTTTGTTTGTGGAAGACAGAAAAGGTGAATCAGGTAAGTACAGAGTTGACGAAAGGGGTTGTGCTCCCAATGGCATATATTGTCTCTCCGATAAAAAGTCTGGAAAAAAACAAACTGAAACTAGACGGACAACCAGAATGGCTGCAGAAGCTAATCCAAGACATACCTGTTTGGGCTACAGATAAATTAGACTGTGGAAGAATGAAAGGAATGGTCTTGTTGGAAGGAGGAGACCCACAATGGCAAAAGCAATATCCAGTCCCAAGAGAATCAGTGGCATCAATCACTGAGATGATAGAAATGCTGGAGAGAAGTGGAATAATTAAATCTGTAAATGGGTATGCATGTAACTCACCATGTTGGCCTGTGAGAAAAACTGTGTTAAAAGGGAATGGAGATGAAAAAGCAGCCTCATCATGGAGACTTACCATTGATTACAGGGCCGTGAACAAACTTGCAAAAAGAATGGCCCCTGTTGTTTCTGTTTATTGTGAAATGATGTCCAAAATTTCACCAGAAATGAAAGTATTCAGTGTAATAGATGTGGCCAATGGATTTTGGTCAATTCCCTTAGCTGAAGAATGCCACTACCGGACGGCGTTCAACTGGGAGGGCCGACAATATGCTTTCACAGTATTACCACAGGGATATTGTGACTCCCCAGCTATTTTTCACACATACATGAAAAATGCATTGACAGCTTTCCCACGTCCAGATCGTATCATTCAATATGTTGATGATGTCCTCTTACAATCCCCGAACATGGAAGAACACAAAGAAGACCTGGCAATATTATTGCAATGCATACTGGAAGCTGGACTTAAGCTAAATGGGGCAAAGGCACAATTGGCATGCCAGAAAGTCAACTTCTTAGGAGTAACCATATCAGGAGATGGACGATCAATTGATCAAGACAGGGCCAAAGTTATTGCTCAGTTACCCATTCCTACAGACCGTACAGCGCTCCAATCATTGCTTGGAATAATGGGATTTTGTCGTGAATTTACCCCACGATATGCTCAACTGGCACAACCCCTTTATGAACTCCTGAGAGCACAGAATTGGGATTGGACAGAGGAACACACATCAGCAGTACAAAAATTAAAGGCTGAACTAGGGAGTGCACCAACTCTGGCATCTCCAGACCATGAAAAAGAATTTAGACTATATCCGATTACAATGCCAGATTCACAAGGAGCAGTCATCACTCAACTGTGGGGACATGCAGAACGTCCAGTGGCTTTTGGATCTCAGATGCTGTCTGCCGTAGAGCTATAATTTGGATGGTGTGAGAGATTGATCTTAGCAGCATACTGGGCAATTAGAAGATTTAAATACCTATTTGGCACACAGACAATAATAATCTGTACACATCATACTCCATTGCAGATCCTCAGACAAGGCAGCCTGGCAATCAGCCACATCAACAATGCCCGCATTCAGAAATGGACTATTGCACTGCTCGCTGATAACATTTCAACTCATGCCTTAAGAGAACCAAAAGAATGGGTGGCTGGAATTTGCATAAAGGGAGAAGCTCATGAATGCCAGATCTATCCTGAATCAACATGCCACGCGGTGTTCAAAGATGCCACTCATCTTGTGATGACCTCAGATCCTGTATGGTATACTGATGGCAGCTGTCACTATGCACAAGGAAAAAGAATATCAGGAATGGCCGGAGTAAAAATGTTGGGTAAAGATATCATAAAAGAATTTGGATTTAGAATCAAAGCATATTCAGCACAATATGCAGAACTGGCTGCAGTCATTGAAGTACTTCAGCAAGAGTCTGGAAGAAGTGACATATTGACAATTGTTTTGGATAGTGACTGGGTGTTCCGAGGCACATGCCTTCTGCTAAAATGGTGGGATAGTAACCAATTCCTTGCCACAGATGGATCCCCTGTTAAGTTCCAAGATCTATGGCAGATGGTAGAAAAGTTATCACAAAATTTCAAAAGAATTAACATGATCAAAGTACGGGCACATAAAAAGACAGGGCCACACCGAGAGGGAAACTACCTTGCTGACCGGTATGCAAAAGAGGCAGCTGTCCAAGCGGAAGACTGGAAACCACCCACAAAAAACACATTACAAATAGCTTCTACTACAAGGAGCAAATCTACATTTATTTCAATTAAGATGAAGCAACTGCAGGAATTACAAGATCAAGATGAGGAACTAAAAGATATTCGGGAGAAATTACAAAAGGGAGAAGAAGTGATATACGGGGGCAAAAAAGTGATGGAGGAGCAAGGGCTAATATGTATATCAGAAACCGGGGAACCGATTTGGATTGTACCACAACAAGTGAGAAAAGACTTACTCCGATGGATACATGGATCACAAGCAGGAGGACATCCAAAGATCAGAGAAGCAAAAGAGAGGATTCGACATTTGGGATGGTGGATCGGGCAAAACAAGGATCTTGAAGAATTTGTGGATAGTTGTATTATATGTGCAAGATTTGACCAGTCCAACAGAAAAAGAAGGGGAGAATTAATGAGACAGACACTTGTAGGCCCATGGGAAAGAATTCAAATTGATTACACCGGACCATTGCCAACAACCACAAAAGGAAATAAATATATTCTCATGATAGTAGATAGCTTCTCAAGATGGATGATCGCAATCCCAACAAGAAACTGTACAGCACTAACCACAGCCAGGAAATTAGTAAGCGATGTACTGACAGTGTGGGGAATTCCAAAAGTCCTTGATTGCGACAATGGAGCGGCATTCATAGGAAATGTAATGAAGGAACTTTGTAGGATGGTGGGTATTGAACTGAAACACCATATCCCATACCATCCACAGGCAGCAGGTCAAGTTGAGCGAATGAATGGCACCATAAAAAGAGAGCTGAAAAAGCTGGTGGCAGAACATGGGCAAGCTTGGGACATAAACATACCTTTAGTATGTGCCCGACTTAGATCAAGGCCCTGTAGATCAACAGGATTTTCACTGTATGAAATTTTAATGGGTAGACCAATGCCCTCCTGGAAAAACTGGATGACAATACCTCCACCTGTAGCTTTACAAACCGCTGCAATCACAGATCAATGGGTAAAGGAGTTGGCCACACACTTGGAAATTGTTCATAAATCTGTGGCTGTGGAAGATGAAGAACAATACCAACATCGAAAGCGATGGTATGATGCAGCAGGGGATCTGACATCATATGAGGCAGGGGACAGAGTTATGGTGCAGAATCAAGATGAACACCTTCCTTGGGGAAGAGCAAAATGGAAGGGACCATATACTGTAGTAGATAAATTAGGGACCTCTGTATACTTGATTGATCACGCAGAGAAAGGAGAAGTCTGGCTGCATGCATCACAGCTTAAAAGATTTAGGAAGGACAAAATATGGAATAGAGGTTAAGTACAAATTGAATAAATACATACACATTGTTTTTTTTATTATTTATTTTTTATTTAGTTTTTTTTTTCTTCTGTTTGTGTATGTATATGTCTCTAATGCTGTTTTTATTTTTTATGTATATGTTTCTAATGATGGAATCTAGTGTTCCCACAGAGCAAGGCTGTATAAGAATGAAGATGCGTGTCAACAGAAGATTGTGGTGGATCTTTGTTACAGGATGGATAAGTATAAGCTGTATCACAGTAGGAATGGGGAGACAGGCAATAAGGCCAGAAGATACCGCAAATAAGGGAAAGAGTTTGAAAAGATTGGAGTTACATTATGTTCAAGCAGATAGATTTATTTGGCCCAGGGAATTGGAAGTAAAAGAGGGTGGAGGGTTACTAGTAAACATTATTTTGCCACATAATAGTACCAGGGGATTAGCTCTTAGAGCTCCAATAAAAAGTATAGAGGGACATAACTGGGAATGGGTTATAAGATATGGACAGATAATGAATACAGGAAACTTTAAAGGAAGGACTAAAATAACAACAAAGGTACAAGAGAGGGTTACAAATATTACAGTAGTAGTGAGTAACTTAACATTAGAAGAAGGTGGAGAATGGGACGCTGCAGTTATAGCTGCCCAGCCTGATCTAGAGGAATTCTGCAATTTTGATACTGGAAAGGGGTGTGTTCTAACAATAGATGAAGTATTTGTCTCTGTAAAGGAGCTGCAACGTTGTAAAGATCAGAAGAAGGTACCATGGCCAATAGGCGGATTGGTGGTGGTACCAACACATGAAACAGTTGTGCAAGGGGTTGGGTGGACTTACTACCCAATAATTCTAAATTTTAATGATTTTTCTATTCCTCCAAAGTGCCCGGAATCACAGCGGCAGTGGTTTAAGCAAAGTATACAAGAGACCATCATTGAGTGGACCGGAGCAGGGAGTCGAGAAAAACGGGACACACTTGCAGCCCTTTTAGGAGGAGTCGGAACTGGATTGGGAGTTTGGAATTCAGCAGACATCATTGGACTGAACAGCAGGATAAACTCCCTTACTGATGGCATGGGACATGCTATGAAAACAGGTGGAGTAGCTGACTCCCTTATAGTGAGTAGACTGACAGACAATGTTGATGACATACACACCATTGCCAACAACCTGCATCTAGTTGAGGAAAATATTGCTTCCATTGCTAACAGCATTAAGAATGAAATAGTGGGAACTGCCATTTTCTGTTCTATGATTGGAGGAAAGCTGTTGGCAGATTTAAAGGAAACTATTAAAGACATCCAGGAAAACAAGTGGGCAAGACAAATCAATGCAACAAGGATTATCACGTCATTGAAAAGAAAAGGAGTGGACATCACTGAGGACAATCTTAAATACAGCTATATTGAAGGCCCAGATCAATGGATGCCATATGGACTACAATCTGGGACAATAGGACTAATCCTGGCAATTCCCCGTTGGGAGGGGCAGGCAGAGCAACTGAACTTTATACATAGCATTGGCACGTTAAGTGATGGAATCTACAAGCAACACTTCCCATCAAAAAGACTGGCCACTATTACAGGATTGGAGATGGATGAAAGCTGTTGCAGGAAATCTCAACACCAATGGCTGTGCAGTTGTGTTTGGGACAAAGGAGCTGAGGAGGATGGTTGGGTGCAGTTGATAAAAGAAAACCTGATGCAAGAAGTGATCCGCATAGGGGACATTGCATGCTTTATCGGCCACTCTGAATATAGGACAGTTGATGAAATATGTTTGGTGGAAGAAGGGTCTTGTATCATGGTAACCACTACTATACATGTAGGAACTCATACACTATTTCCATCAAGAAACCTTACCACTGAAATGATCAATTTTACTGCAAATGCAGATTGGACAAATTTGACAATGAAGCTTTTTCCCCCAATTCCAAAGCTTACCCTGGAACTTCATGAGTTAGTAAAACGTACCAAACAACAACTACACCCCATCAGCTTACTGCTGGAACAACAGAAAAAGGAAATAGAAATTACTACAAAAAACGTTGAGCATCCCTGGTGGGGAATTCTTACCAATGCAGAGACACATCCAGTCCTACGAACACTGTCGCTGGTACTCATGTTCATTCAAGTATTAACGACAATTATAATAATATACTTTTGTGTGGCAATGAAACAAATGAGGAAGAAACTTGCAAGGAGGATATATAATAATGAAATTTAAATGTTTTTATTTTTTATTTTGTGTCTTTTTCCTCTTCTTTCTCTCTCTCATACATTCTTCAATAAAGTTTTACATTGCACATACATAAACATTTATCACACATTCTCACCTAAATTCTATAAATTCTGTTTTTTGTGTAATATGTGGATTGACAGCCATAGGAAAGTACAGGAGAACTTATGTCGCTGAGGGAACTATTCCGGAGGGACGGTGGGTTGAATTTCTCCTGTATATCAGGTTTTTGCTCCCACTAGGTTCTCCTGTACTAGAGGGATAACTAGAAAACTGAGCAACATAGAAGAAGAAAAAGTGAGGGAATGTGGTAACTTGTCTTCCTTGCATGGTAATTCAGGACTTCCTTAAACAGGCATTTGTAGGAGGGCTGAGAATCTTTACTTCCCTCCCACAATTGCTCATGGACAGGATGTGATGTAAATTACATCATCTCAACTAAGGATATATCCAGGTAGGAAACTGGTGCTGCTTCCTGTTTTCTTGCTGGATGGTGTTGGTGATGGTTGATGGTGTTGGTGATGGCAATGGTCTAACCGTGGGTAAGATCAAGCGTTTGGGGAAGGGAATTATTATATATATATATAGGTAGATAGATTTAAAAAAAAGGGTGTTGCTCCGTGGGTCTGGGCTGTGTGTTTGTGATGCATTTATAGTATTGTGTTATTGCCTTTTAATAAATACCTTTTAATGTAGACGAACCTTGTGTAATATATATATATATTAATTTGGTGATACACCACACACCCATGGTAAAAGAGGATACAGGAGTACACAATATTAAATAAATAACTAACTGCCAACTAACTTAAGTATCTCAGGGGCTGGGCTACAGATCACTGAAGGCTTCAATGGCTATTATCTATAGGGAAAATTACCATTATGGCCCTTCACAGTCCTGCTACGGCTTACCTAATCTCAAGCTCAGATTGTCACAGACCATAGGAACATGTCATTGATTGACACAGGAGAGGAAGTCACAGAGAGAGCAATAGAGTGCACACGTCAACTGGCATATCAGAGTTTGAAGCCAGTCACAATAGCAGCTGAGTGCGGTGAGAAAGAGACCCAGCCACCCTCATGGGCCGCCACTCCAAAGTACTTGAGGTAAGACCTAGGGAAAGGTCAATGCCAGAAAGGAGAACATTACAGAACCCATGGGTTTATTCAGTTATATACCACTATCTAATATTTCATAATTAAAGCAGGTTGTTCTGTATTCTACTAAACTGGGTCTTAGGTAACCAGTAGCTACAAATTATAAAGCCTTCACCATTAAATCTGAAGGGACTAAAGATGTTGGTAGCTTTGCATCTGACTGAATGAGTAACAATGTAAAATCCTTCATCCCTTTATTGCTCCAATAGATAAAAGAAGCATTGACAAAATAATAGTGAACTTGAAAAACAGATTTTAGTAAGAAAAACAACCTTTAAATATTACATTTGTTTATGAACCTCATTTAATAACAACATGTCCACATGGAAAACCTTGCCAACAATAGAACAAATAAATAAGTGTCTCGTAGTGAGAAGTATTCTCTGAGAACAAATACTTTTGAAAATTAACAAAAGTGATATAAAGGGGATATTTTAGTGGCTTTCTAAGAAAAAAAAACATGATAAGCTTTTAGGAGGCTAAAGCTCCTTCTTTGTGGCAATTGTTGAAGAGACCTTAGTGTCCTGAAATATGCCATCTTTGTTTCTTCAGCCATTAACACTTGCTGCTTATTTACAACAAATTATTTTACTCCAGTCTATAGTACCATCTATTATATTTGTCACAATGAAATGTTGTATGAAATAACTGTATACTAATATCAATGTAAAGACACATAGGCCAAAACCATACAATGACAATGTCTTCTGTAGCAAGCACTTACTGATAAATAAGCTGTATGCCTTCCATCTAGAGTTTTGATACCATCGCATATGTTGAATGTGTGTTCTAACCGCAAGAAAGTACAGGGCAATCTATGAGGACAACTTTAATGGAGGAACCAGATAGAGATAAATTCTTTTTTTATATTGATTTTTTTATCGAACATTTTTTACAGATGGTAATTAACTTATTTTTGCAACCCATAATAATGCATATTAAATTTCTACATGATCTTATAAGATTATAAACTCTTTGGAGCAGGAACATTATATATCAGAAGAGTGATACCATTTTATTGGACACACCTTCAGTTAAAAGTGCTGAAAAATGTAGCTCTCTTTTTCAAGACAAAAGTAATACGGATTATACATTAGAAATTAGTCATGAAAAAAATCATATTTTATTCCATGCCTATTTTCTCTCTTACCTCCTCCATGTTTGATTTTCTTATTGTCAAAGTCACATTTGAAATATATGTTCCATGCACAGTTATCCCTTTATAAAGGGGAATTATTCTATTATTTGCTACAGTTCCCAACACATTTCTATTCTAGGAAATGGCTACAATTACGTCTGTTTAAAGCAGTATGGTCTTTTAGTTGTGTCTAAAAATGGTATAAAAAATCAGTGCTAAAAAATAAACTATTGCTTTTTAGATGTATGAATTTATAATAAACTTTCTATCCCTCTTTAGAATTCTCTACTCGTTATCATTAAACTCTCTCCTAGTTCTGAAATCTTCACATGAGCTCTTAAAACCAAGCCTTTTAGAGAAACCTAACACTTACTAACTACACAGCCAACTTTAAACAAGGGGCCCTTCTCTATTGCCCAAATACTAAATATATAGACACTTAAAATCACTTCTTAATATTGCCACATATTCTATTAGTTACTCGCAACCCGATTACTAGTTACCCGCCCACCATCACTATGGGCCAGCCAAAGATGCAAAATTGTCCTTAGAACTCCATTGGTTTTAGCACAGCTTGAATATTACAAGCTCTAAATAATTAAAGTTACACAAAATCGATATTCTATTTGACCCATAGCTCTAGCTCAAATAGTCGGAACCGCAACTGAGAAAAGTATCAAGTTTCTGTCAAAAATATTATGAGTACTAAATAGGACTCGCAAGTGCTTTTTCAAACACTTATTATAGCTGTAGCAGCAATTTCAAAAAATGTACATTAAAAGCATGGTAAGGCATGGAAGTACATTCAAATTAATTGCAGAACAGTCTCAAACCCACAATTATGCAATTAAAACATATTTTTTTAAATTGTATTTCTGAATAATATTGATCCCGGAACTCAGAGGGTTAATACATATTATGAAACCTACATGGACTAAAACAGATGATCTAATGAATTTTATAGATTGCTAGATTGCAAGCCTGATCTCCAAATATTACTTATTGGCACTAATTAATTTTTAGCCTCCGATTGCAGATTACGTGTAACTTCCATGTTTTCCTAATGTCACGATGACAGTCTCATTTACTATTGGATGTGTCTAAGAAATAAGTTACAGGCTTGATTAAATATTGTCAGATGGTTATGACAAAGTCCCTTTAAAGTGTTTATAAATTAGCCCAACATGTTTTTTTTCCCTATAGTTTATTTCATTGACATGAAGACAATCTTACATCTCCTGTCATGCTATGTAGAGTAAAACGGGAGTGTATAATTTAGCAGCACAATTCAGTCAATCAGAGAGAAGCATTACTATTCTCAACTCAAAGCACTCAATACTTCCTTTTTGTACCATAGAGCTTCTAGGAGTATATGTGCTTCTATGTTCAGTGCTAAAACATGACACCCTCTACTGGACAACACCTGTAAGCATCTGCCTACTCTGCCTAATGGTAAGTCCTACCATGTTATTATTATAGTTTATTTATAATGCGCCAACATATTCCGTAGCGCTGTACATAAATTAGGTTCAGACAAAGATAAATACAGATTAACATTTAGCAAAGCAAGGAGGGCCCTGTCTTTGAGCTAGGAATCCAATGTCCATGGTGAATTCCCAAAGTACTTAGGATAGAAACTTGCAGACTTACAATCTATATAATTTATTTATGCAAGATTGTTCTTTCAACATTAGCATCAGATAATTATTTAAATGCCACCTAAATGATATGGAGGTTTCTGTAAAATACTCGTACTACTATATACTAATATATTTGGTTTACTCTTGGACAATACACTGTTAAAAAAAAACTCAACACATGCAAATATGATAATAAAAGTAAGATAGAAATTAAATCCCATAAAACATTTTTGCATTTTAAAGGCTATAACTTATGGTTTACCTTCTAAAAACCTGTTTGTGGATCCTAATATTTCCTTTACTCTTATAAAGTACATTAAACTATAATGCTTGGTTTAAAAAAATGTAAGTTCTCATATAATAGAGGTTTGTTTGTTTATTTTGTTACCGACTAGTAATAAAATCCACATTTGAAGAAAAAAATAAATCAATGTTGCTTTGAAAAGCTAGTTTTGAAATCAGTATTGTTTCTTCTTGCAGATGAGATTCTCTCCACCCCTATCGGGGTCCAAGGTGTGAAAGCGGATCTGCTCAGTGTGCTGTCCTGTATGTTTTCTGACCTACGTTAGTTTGCCTACAGCAGCCAATGCTGGAAAGACTGCAAATAAACTATTAGGACATCATATACATCAGGACATCAGATAAGCTGCTGTGCACCCTGATATGGGGTGAATATCTGATGCAGTCTAAAACACTGCACAGCAAATGTAAGTTTTAAAAGCTACATTTACATTTCTTTCTACAAACACTGTCATTGCTAATCACTAAATAAATAAACACATGAAACCCTATTGCATGAGCACTACAGTGGTCCTTTGAGGCAGAATTTAAAGCCATTAATATAATTATATTCGCGACCGTAAAAAAAAATCATTGCCAATTTGCGAACTTTGCTTGTTACGTGTGCGGCTTCTATTCGCGAATGCAAAATTACTGCCGATTTGCGCGATTGCGAGTTAAGGGTGCCGATTTTCGTGCTTTAGACTGCGGTATTGAATAGCGATTTACGGTTTTAGTGATTCTAACATCTTGTAAAGCCTGTAACCTGCAAAAAAAGCTACAGTGCTAATTAGAAAGCCTGTTTCTTGCAATGGCCGATCACTTTGAGAGTCTTTTTCTCTCCAATTTTACGGGTGCGGCTTATATTTGAGTGCTATCTTTTTTCTATTTTTTCCCCTTGAACTTTACGGGTGCGGCTTATATGCGGGTGCAGCTTATATTCGGACCAATACGGTACTATATTTGCGGTCAGTTCCAACCTTCCCACACCGTGCGGGGTAGCCGGTTTGTGCGCCATGGCCACAGAACCTAGTCTGTTTAGAGGGCCAGATTGTCATGATAAGTAAAAGGTTATGTCCTAGACATGGGTGAAAACCATGCTTAGTAGATATGGGCTAAAGTCTAAAATGAGGGCTTGTTGTAAGCCAAATTACGAAGGAATGGCGTGTCTTTTGACATGGCCAAAGGCACCGATGGGGCCAAAATCAGCAATGTAGTGCTTAGCGAATTCTAAAATTCTTTACCTTGGACATGGACAAGGATAATGCTTAGTAGATTTGAGCCTAAAAAAGGAGCCAAAAGCCAGTGTACATAGGCTTGGTAAAGCCATGTGGTAATGAAAAGACTGATCTTCTACATGGGCAAAGTTGCCGCTTACATAAGCTATGCCGCTACTTGGTAGATCTGGGCCAAAATCGGATAAAAAAAGGGTCAAACCTGTGTATATAGGCTTGGTAAAGCCACATGTTAATGAAAAAACTGGCCTTGTATATAAGCATAGTTGCTGCTTAGTAGAGATGGGACAAAATGTGCGAATGTAGGGCTTGTTAAAACCAAAATACGAGGAAATGCTAATGAACATCCTCCAGGCACAGAAGCCAAAGAGAACTGAAATGTGCAATAAAGAGGTGGGCCAGAAGTGTCTGTTAAAGGTAGGGGTGGGGTAAGGATAGACCCCACCCACCGGAAGAGGCGGGAATAGAATATAGCCCCTCCCACAACTTCCATGTTACTAATGTGAACACAAAAAATATACTATTAATTTACTGTATTCTGCACAATGGAGGACTTCCATCACAATCTAAGGCACAAGTTACGAAGCAGACCCACAGCGATCAGATCCATTTTTAGATTGAAACCTATGCTTTTAAGTGATATTGGATTAAAGAGTGAAAATGCATTGTGGACTCATTTGAATGTCCCCGCCTAGTTTACAGAGTGCAGTGCCATTACTGAATTTCTGGGAATTCTGACCAGAAAATACATTTGTAACTTATATTTAGACATATTTCACAAACAAGTGCATTTATTCTTCAATGACAGTGGTACTTTAATCACTATACATGTGACAGTAGAGTGTTTGGATCAGAGTGTTTCTTGTAATGCTGTGTTATTTACCAAAAAATAAAGTTTCACAGTTGCTGACATACTAGTAAAAAATATATTTAATATAAATTTTACACTGGGAGATAACATTTCCTTTAAAACTACAGAATACTAATATTAATAAAACAGTTTTTCCATGTATCAAACATATGGAAACAGTTGCTCCACAATAATGCAAGGAAAACTATTATTACCTACAATAAAATAAATCTGCCATCTTCATCAAGCACATAGCTTATTTTTATTACCCCAGCTGAGTGTTTTCACCTAGTCCCATGAGGCCCAGGCCTAGGGCAGCACATTCTCAGGGGGCAGCAGGCTGCAGGAAGATGCAGTGCAGTACATTGAAATATGTTCATATATGCACAGAGATGTATATCTGTAGTTATATTTATCTATGTAAGTGCATGTTACACTGTCTGTCTGTCTGCCATTATAAATAAATAAATAAATATATATATATTATTATTATTATCTTTTATTTGTATCGCGCCAACATATTCCGTAGCGCTGTACATTGGATAAGAACAGGGGAAATACAGGTTTAACAAATTCAAAGTTGAAGGGCCCTGTTTTGAGCTTAGAATCTTAGCAGAAAGTGCTTTATCCCAAAGCACCCTACAAGACTGGAAACTCGCTACTTACAATCTAAAGGGAATTAAAGGGCAGAGAACTGGGGAAGTGTAACAAATAGGAATAGCAAGGGTCAGGAAGCAGGTGAATGTATATATATATATATATATATACATACATACATATATATAATGGTGCTCCAAATAGAACGGGCTCCCAAGGCTTTTTGTATGAGTTTGTGTTTCTGTTCTGTTTGAATTAAAAGAGAGAGCACAATAGTTTCTGTAACTAATTAAGGCAGTACAGGAAAATTTTTGTTATTACTACGTTATTACACTGTATTATTATTACCATATGTGAGCCATTATAGTATTGCTATTATTATTATTCATCAGGGATTCGAGTTACATACAAATCCAGTTTAAAGATGTTCTCAGGAAAGTATGTTGTCCTTAACCCAGGAACTACCTGTATATATATATATATATATATATATATATATATATATATATATATATATATATATATATATACAGTATCTCACTTGAGACTTGATAAAGAGAGGTTGAACCATTATCATCATCAACAAGACGTTTGTCCAATACAAAAGGTATCAAATGATATTGAAATATGCATTATTAATCAATACATATATAGATTAATAATTACTAAATTACTATATATATATATATATATATATATATATATATATATATATATAAACACACATAAACTTTAGATCTGAGATACAGAAAGGGGAAAGGAAGGGCTGCAAGTGGGGCGATTAGGCGCGCATAAATCTCAATGGCCTAGGGTGGCATAAAACCTAAATATGCCCATGCGATAGTAATTCCTATTTATCTTTTTAGATAGGTATTCTGTACATTTTAAATATTACAAAATAAACATTTTAGAGCTGGGACGTCAAATTATCATTATTTTTATCTTTTTTTTTTACTGTATTTCAGCCTGTGTGTAATTACGTCCTCGCCACCCTCTGCATCTCAGCTTCTGTGTGAATAACTGAGCCTGATAGTTCACAAGTCTGAGCTGCTAAATATCGATGACCAGCTTTATGAAATCTTTCCAGTTTAGTTGTGGGTTTATCTGCTTTGATTATCACGTGGGTAGGGATGATGGCATCAGCAGCAGATTATGTATCTGTCCTTGGATCCTATAAATCCGCAAGTTTCCTCGTTTTCTGCCTTAAACCGTCCTATTAAGTTCTAAAGGAAACTGAGAGAGGTTCATTGGGTGCTAAGTGATACAAATGCATTTATAGCGGATGAGGAATGGAAATCCAAGGGGGCATTAGCCGAGCTCTCGCACAGACATCTGCTCCCACTCAGGGCATCTAGGGACCTCTCCTCTTACATTTCTCCTTAAAGATGATCGCTGCACGTTCCCAAATGAATATGTAAAACAAGCTGGCAGCTAAACAAACCATAGCAAACACATTTTAAAAAGTAACTACAGCATAGCTGGAACCTTCACTAAACATAATTAAATATATTATTTACAGCCATAATATTTTTTCATGTAACTAATAAATGTATTAAAAGTGAGTAAAAATGTGAAAAAAAAACAAAAAAAAAGAAATCCACACAGCTATTTATTTATTTATTTATTTATTATTTTTCATTACTCATTAGTAGTAACATATATTTTATTACCGTATATTATATTATATAAAATATATATTTTATATTATAATATTATTATTATAATATTTTAACATTCAAAATCTCAAACATGATTATGTTATAACCGATATTACAAAACAAATAGTGAATTACAATTAAATGGCATAGTTAGTGGAAAACAGTGGAGCTTCCAAAGACGATATAACATACTATTATATGTAATAGTAAGTACTTGGATGTTGTTAAAATAGTGCACTTTCTTACATTGAAATATGTATTTTTACATGTCAATTAGTCTTTATGCTCTATACACAAAATACTGTACTGTTGTCTGTTTACAATGTCAAGATTTTTAATTACTGCTAACTAGCCCCCGGGAGTCTGCATGCATTGTTTTTAGTCTAAAAGTATTTTATAGAATACATCTAAGGAAGGGTGGTTGCACATGCTAATATTTGTCCTATATAATTATTTAAGACTGGAAACAATGTATACTGTTATCTACTTATAGAGAGTCATCAATTATCAATCCATACGTATTTAACAGTAAGGCCTTGGTTGTACAAAGTGTGTGTGGTTTTGTGTCGCTCAGTCCTGTTCTACTCTCCATGACCTCACAGGGTGTAACACACCATGCCTATGCACTTGGTATTCATGGCAGAGATATTGGAATTGGTTGCCAGTTCCTTCTCCAATGGGCCATAGCATACAGCTCCTGGTATTCCCAGGTGGTCTCCCACTCAAGTACTGACCTGACTGATTTAATAATGCAATATAAGAAAGTTTTACATTTAGATTAAATTATTTTGCAGCTTCTACGGTGTCCCTTAAAAAACAGGAAACAGAAAAATAGAGTTATTGGAATTTAAAACAAGCCTAGTATTGTTAGTTTGAATATTTATTAATATTTTCTTTGATAGTGTTTGGACAAAAATATAATATGCATGAAATATATGTTTTAGTTAGATATTACATAGAAACAGGCAATTGTACTTTCCAGGGTTGATAGGAAACAATGACCCCTCATTTAGGCCCGTGACTGTCTGATTCATAAGGTTGGCTGTGTCTCTATTTTTCCTTTCATGTGACACACAACCTTTGCACTGACAGCTTTATTAACGGTAATTAGGTAATTCCAAAACAAACGTAACTTACAACGATGCTAACCGCGCCATACTGCTGCTTGTCATGTCTTCAGCCGCACACCAGCAGCTCATAGTCACCATGTTTACACTAGAAACATATCACTTTCCACTTGATGCTGTTATAACCTATGGCTTAAAGTGACACAACAGAGGTACCAAATATATTACAACATAAAATATTAAAATGATTATTTGATTTTTATTACTACTGTGAATTTATGTTGAGTTGTTTTAAATTTTTACATTTGTCAATCAATCTTTCTGATCTGCCTACTTAGGACAGACTGCTAATTTCCCCTGGAGCTCTGAATCTATTGCCTGTATGCTGTGGCCCAGTGAAGAAGGAACTGGCAACCCACTTCAGTATCTCTGCCATGAATACCAAGTGGATCAGCATGGTTCGTATGGTCCATAAGGTCACGGAGAGTCGGACACAACTGAATGACACAAACACAACACACAGTAAGCATCAAACTAAAAATATTAGCAGCTGTGTAAACCATAGGCATAAAACCATTTTTGGGAAATTATGAATTGTTGAAAACTGTTTATGAGAACAGGAATCCATTTTGTGTTTGTTACATCACATCCTGAGATGTGGCTGGATAATGTGGCTGTGTGTTTGTGGCTATAATTGGAGGGTAGGGTGGGGGAGGAGGTAATAGGCAGAAGCTGTTGATTGATCACTGGATGACATTAAAATTAACCTGGGCTGGATTAACCATTAAGCAAAATAAGCATGTGCTTAGGGAAGAGGGCACCACAGAAATCTTCCATTGCCGCATTTACCATGGACCATATGGAGCAAAACTGCAACTGAACCAGGTTCCACAAAAAGGGGCTCCAACAATAAATTAAAAAAATGACATAATATATATACACAATATTAAAAATAATAATAACAAAATAATAATTATAAAGGTTGATTAGGTTGATTAGGTTAATAGTAGGAATGCAACAAAATTTGAATTTGGTAACAGTTAATTATTGTTTATATTTTGAATTACCGGTAGATATATAAGGAGTCACTGAGGTGCTTAAAGGTCTTAATCCAGCCATGAAATTAGCACCATACTCCTTCCTCCTTACTGGCCCACAACCAGTGGCCAGTGCAGCATGTACAAAGCATTGAGGCCAAAAACAGGATTGGAACTACCTACATATATTTTTGGCTTGTTTATCGACTCATATAGCCACCTACCTTGTATATAGAAGTTGTAATGGAAGCTGCTCTCACACACACTACTATACCATGGTTTCCTCCAGGGTCCATCAGATACATCAACATTATTTTTTTTCTAATTAAAAAAATTGATGTATCATTTTCCTACTTAAAAGTTTTCAAATATATATTTATTTTTTCATTGTGCAGTGGTCATTTAAAGTCGGACACTCTAGAGAAATCATTGCCAATAATTGCTAATTTCCCCAGAGCTCTGAATCTATTCATAAGAAAACTGGGCATGCTCAGATCATAGGTTGGTTAGATAAATTATATATGCAAGTATAGAGTCAATCATAACAAAATGCTATGCTGATCATCTTGGTCCAGATGTACTAAAGGGTGAAGGGATGCTGTGCTGATCATCTTGATCCAGATGTACTAAAGGGTGAAGGGTTGAAGGGGGCAGCATGTAGCTTAGTACTTACCTGTGTTGCCCACCATTGCCTGAATACAGCTACTGACACTAAATAGATGGCAAGCTCTTGCATCCACAATATAAAAAAACTTGAATAATACCACAAATTAGAATAAAAACCAAGGAAAAACAATGCAAACATCCGTAAAAATTAGATTATAAAACATTTGTCTAACATGCAATGAAGTCTATCTCTATCAAACAATGAACAAAGAAAAGTTTGTTGGTACAGAATATTTCTATAATGAAATCTGTGACCTAATGACAGATAAGACAAGGGGACCTGAATCTTCTAATCTATTAGCTGTTACTAAGGGTGACTGCTTCAGTGATGTTCAGCAGCAAAATAAACGACCTTCAGGAAAGAAGACTATTCATGTTAATTAGACACTCTATTCAAATATGATTCATATATGCATTAGGCAGTGTCATTCTGAACAATGTGCACATTGTTGTAAACATCGACAAGACTTTTAAGTATAGTTATCAAATTTTTAGAAAAAAAAAATCTCTAGTTAGTTTTTTTTTTTTAATAAGATCTTGAATTGCTGCTACTGATGTATTGCACAATAGTATCTCTCCTAATGGCTTTTAGCTTTTTCCACTGCGAACTTTTATATTTAAAATCCATACAATTACGGACAATTTATGAACATTATGTTGGTTTTTTCTTTCCACTGATTTGTACAGATTCCAGACGGCTTTTATAAACAGCAAATCAAATGTGCCTTTGCTTAGAGCACTTCATTCATTCTCACGTATACTACTTTTTTCCTTATTATTAGTATTACTTATTGTGCATATTTAATTTAAGAATGCTTTTTCTCCATTAAAAAATTAGAATATTCAGTTGTACCAGAAAATGATTATTAGCTTGCGTTTGCCTTTATTAACCACTTAGCAACTGGGAAAGTGTACCTGAGGGCATAATCTTTCCTTTCTAATACAGCGTAAAATAAAATTACTATGGCATATGGTACCAGAATAGCTTTTTTACTTGGTTTAATGACTTATGTAAAAGACAGAAAATAGTATTTCAATTTACCGTAAGTGTATTATAAGATGTTACTCAAAGCACTATAAGATTATCAAAGCTTTTTCTACTCCGTTCCCCAAATATTTTTTTGCGTAAATGTATATTTTAAATGAATACTGTTGCTTGGATGTTTGTGAAGTTTGCAGCAAATTAATAACATTAGCAGCTGTAAACATAAAATAATTTTTATTTTTGTAGACATTGCGTCTGAAGGATGCCATGTTTGTGTCTTCCACTTTCCTGCTGGCTTGTAATCCCAGTAGGAGTATTGTGCTATTTTTTATTATCTATTCAAGAGTGGAAAGAAGAGGGAGAGTGGATAGATGGACATCTGTTTACTTATTGGTGAATTCAGATAAGATTTTAGCACATTAAATCTTCCCCATTTCTCCCACAGCTTCAGTAGAACCATACTTGGAAGTATTGTTTGCCATGCCTTAAAAAGGAAGTATGACTACCATGGCAGCTTCCATGTACTAGCACCGCCTGCTAAAATTAACATTCTCTCTGAAAATACTTGTATGCCCATGACTTACATAGCTGTTAATGTTGTTAATTTTTCCATACTTCTTTAAAGTAAAACTACCTTATTTATAAATTAAACTTTTGAATAACTACTCTTAAAAAGCCATTGTAGTGTGAGGTGAGTTTATTTATTTAGCAACTAATTAGCAATAATGAAGAAAATAAATTCACTGTAGCTTTAAAACTTACATTTGAACTTAATGTTTTATGGACTAGCAGTTCTGTCTCTCCCCATAACATATTACAGAGGAAGTCAATAGGTGGACATTTTTATAAACGTTTTAAACTATTCAGGAGGATCCAGAGATTTCAATGGAAATTTGGCAATCCTTGTAACCAGTGCCTTCAATAGGACTTAAGAACATTTCATTAGTTCATAAAGCTCCTTCTTGTTAAGAAAACAAATTAAATAAGCAGCTCTCATAAGTCTGTATATATTTTGTCCAGCCTATCAGCTTTTAAAGTACACTATATAATTATTAAACAAAGTAATACATTAAAGGCTGTATTTTTTTATTTCTAAAACATTTTATGGATAATTAAGTTTAATTAATAATTTGGTTTCTTCAAATGAGTGTATTGTAAATAGCATTTTAATGTTCCATCAAAGGACCCCTGTAGAGCGTTTACAATTAAAATCGCATACGATTCATTGTTGGACAGAGACTATTTAAAACAGTATGCAGTTTCAGATAAATAACAGTTAATATTTTTTTCTTACTTTTGAAAATCTCGATTTGTCCCCTAAGCCGATATGCTTTTTTCCACCTCCCTATGCCTTTTTGGCCCCGCCCTATGCCTTTTATTGGCCCTTCCTTATGTATTATTGGTCCTGCCCAGTAACAGGACACAATACATCATAGCCCCACCCCCTTAACAGAGCATGCTCAGTCTGAACCAGAACCTAGACTGGCCAGACACCTTCAAAAGTAAGGAAAATATTAACTCTTATTAATTTTAAATCTCTGCCAAACAAACATCTGAGACTTATTTTAAATGCTCTATAGTGGTCATTTAAGATTAATGAATCTATTTCCCTGCTGAGTATATTAGAGTGTTGCAGAGTTATCATTTCTGCCTCATTATTATTTTGTCAAAATGCAGTAAACTTTCCATCTAATACAAGTTTCCCTAAATTTCTTTGGGGGAAAAATATGTATTTATACAAACAGCGAAGCTTCACAAGACATCTCTTGAAAGCTTGTTACTCGAACTAAAATGTTTGTCCAGTAAAAAAGCTATCACTTTATAGTGCAACATTTTCTGTAAAACTGACAGTGACATGCTGTGGACAGAAACAAGGCCAGAGGTAGAATTGCCTGGTTCATGGGAGCTTGCATTGAGATAGAACAGACTCCAGACGATGACAAACTGTTACTTCTTAGAAGCACATTGAAGAGAATACCATTAAATAATTGCCTTAGTTACAATATATAAAACAAAAAAATTGCCTTTTAAAAAGAGTGGCGCTGTTGCGGAATAAAAAGGCACTAATTTTCATACAAAATGTTTGGTTTCTAATGTTTAAACATATTCTATAAAATAATTTGAGCCCTTAATATGCATTTAAGGATCTATAAGTTCCATAGTTACATAATAATTGAGGTTGAAAGAATATTTTTCTGTCCATCAAGTTCAACCTTTTTAGATCTCCTCTGATCTACAATATGCATATTAATTGTAAATTGATCCAGAGGACGATTTAAGCTCAAAGACAGAGCCTTCCATTCTTTTTTTTTTCTTTTCTTCATTGTGTGAATATTGTTTTGACATCAACTTACCCCTGGACAGTGCTACAGAATATGTTGGCGCATTACAAATAAAGTGAATAATAATAATAATAAGGCAATGATCCAGAGAAATGGCATTTGTCGTAAATTTTTTTTTTTTTCTTTTTCCTTTTTTATTACATTTTTATTTTTTTATACAATAAAAAACAAGTACACTTACATAAACCAATCCAGTACATTTAACGTCCAAGCCATCAAATATACAAAATGAACTTACGTCTTTTAAGCTTACTACAAATATACAAATACTTCAATAAATAAAATACAGTCTGTGAATTGAGACTAAGAGGAGAAGAGAGGACTCTTAAGATGTTACATTCTATGGACTAAGAATAAAATTGATCCCACAATAGCCATTTAGCTTTTGAATTTTTATTTAACCTGCCATCTATTTCTATGATATTCTTCTCTGTTTATCTCATTCCATGTTGGTAAAATATTTTTCTTCCAGTTTTTAGCAATCAACCACTTGGCCACAAGAAGGATATGGATTATAATTCCATAGATTTATTATTCAAATTGTCGGGGCTAATATGAAATAAGACAGATAATTCTAGCTCACAATGAATTATTTTAGAAATTAGAATTATACATTGAAGGTCAATTCTGATGCTTACATTTAATAGCCATTGCGTTTTTTTATTTTTTTCCTCAACACTGATATGTTCTTATTTTCTTTTTGAGGTTATACAAAGAAAGAAACTGAGCAAACTGTAGAGGGAAAAAGAGCAATTGTTGTACAATTCAAGTAAACCTGAAGTGGATGTTCTAAAGAGGTTTTGACAAGTCGACCTGCAGAAATGCACATAAGTGTACTTAGCAGAAACAGTAGAAATGATAGCGGCATTCGAGAAAGGTGGGTGGACATGCTATACAGTACATCATTATAAAGATGCGCTGACACCATCTGAAGACCTTAAGTCTATTTATATAATTCTTTATATATTGTTGTTTTTTTTATTGATCAGTTTTAGTGGTTTCAAAAGAATTTTTTATGATAGATGTATAGTTTGTATAATGTTAGATTACTGAGCCCACCAAAGATGGCTTTTTATGCTCTTGATCCTCTCCTTAAATGATCTTCATTTAAGAGGCCAATTACCTCACTAGAGCACCAGATTCTATGTTAAAATGATCTTTTTTTATTTTTTAATTACTCTATTAACAGCTAAACATCTACAGTCTTAGGTCTGTTTACAAATGTAGCAGGAGATGTTAACCACCAACTGTAATTTTTTAGATGATTCCAGCAGTCCTGCTGCTGTAAGCCTGTCTGGGGGCTTATCAGAGGCTCATGTAAACAGACATTTCATTTATGAATTTCTCTGTGAAAAAAGAACAGATTTAAAAAATTCAAAAAGTATTTCAACATGGTTTTATGAGAACTTTACAGTGGTGTGCTGAAATTAACTGGCCCTTTTCAAAGAACACAACCACTGCATATTTGGATCAAACCAGAGCCTACCAATTGCACTGCTGCATAGGAGTCCAAAGACGACTGAATTAGTCCCATTATTGTCTCTAAAGGAAGTCACACTGGCAGCTGAAGGGTTTCTTCAAAAAAGGTACTGATTTAGGTTAATACTGCTTGTGGTCCCAGTTCCAAATGCTTAAACACTCCATCCTCATAATAAACCTTTTTTTTAAATATTTAGCTCATGTACTGGATGTGTACATGTCTTGAATGGGATAATAATACATTAAATTATAGAGTTAGCCATGCTGCCTGTAGCATACTTCTAAATAACAATCTGTGTCTTCAAATAACTCTTAATACTCTAGTCAGCATCATTCCCACCTAGTCAGGTCTGCTTGTCTGTCCCTTTGCTATTCCTTGCACTTCTAAGCACAACAGGATATCCAAAGTATTAACCCTGTCACTGCTGAACAAATGTACTGGTATTCTGACAGTTTCTTATATGCCATAAGGCAAGGCCTATGCAAGCACCAACTGAAACATCCTTAGCTTCTACCCTGAAATCCCTAAGAATCCTTTAGAAGGCACATACAGGAAGCAAGGGTGGACAAAGACTGTGGACAGTACATCTTCCAATACACAAAAAACTGCTGTTCCCCAGTGCCATTCACATTACCAGGTGAGATACATAATGTGTGTAGTACAGCAAATAATATACGTTACAGAGTACAAGAGAAAACTCATCAGATGCGAGTCCCAGATGACCCTTCTTTAAAAACCTATAGCATTACCTCAATCGTCTCCGTCTGGCCTGTCAGAAATGTATTATGCATGTCAGGCCCATTTAAAACAAGACAGCCATTACTGCAGACCTGATTGAATCATTACTTTAGCATTTGTCAATGAGACCTAGCTGGATGAAAACTTAGTACCCATCGGAAACGATATTGTGCTACCACAGTACGCTCTTCTTCACTGTCCACAACAGGAGGAGTGTCAATATTCTTCAAGACATCAAGAACAATCTCTGTAGGTACAACTCAGTTGTTTGAGTACATTGCCACCTTGAGTATTACAGGTCTTGTGTTCAGACTCCTTTCATTGTATTCTACTTCTGGAGATGGAAAGAAGTTTGAGCAAGAAATCACAGATCTTGTTACAAGCACGTCTCTAAAACACTCCTGGTGGCTTATCCTGGAAGGGTTCAATGCATGAGTTCAAGACCTCATCTGCACAGTAGATATCCTGGGCATCAAGCAGTTAATTCAAGATTAACTCTCAAAAGCAGTCATACACTTGACCTTGTTTTCCAGAGTGGCTTGGAAACCCCATACATAACAATAGACCCTGTCTGATCTGATCATCATTTAATCAGGTTTGCAATTGTACCACCTTCATATAAATCTCATTCTGTGCAGATGATACAACACCACCCACTAGGAGGACTGTCATTTTATGGTCTTAAGAAGAAACAAGAACTCTCTATGAAGTAATGACTACAGGTGACCCTCCACATTCACAGGGGTTCCATTATTGGGGTCCCAACGAATGTCAAAGAAACATAAATATCAAAACCATGGTAAGCTATCTCTTTACCCATGTTTTGTCCCTTGGGAAGGGGTCCAGGTGGTGGGTGGCACTCACCTCGCGGGGAAATGCTGCCAAAGCGTCCTTTTCAGGTGGGGTTTAGCATCCCCCTCAGCACCTCAGCGCAGGGCTCCCTGGCCAGATCTTGCATGATCTTGCATGATTATAGTTTTTAAAGAAAACGTGAATGTCAAATACACGAATGTAAAAGCTGCGAATGTCAAGGGTCTACTGTACTTGTTATGATAATTGTGCTCTTGTCCACTAATATAATAAAACTGTCACTGCTGCAATGGACTGCATTGTCTCTGTCTGTCTATGGCCTCTCACTTTATGCAAATACTCACCTTGGTTTGATGATACTGTGAAGGAATTAAAAAGAAAGAAACTCAATTCTGAATTACTTTGCAGGAGAACTAAAAAACCTGAGGACAAGGCAAACTAAGCTAAGATCTACTCAAATAGCAATCTATCATTAATGGCAAGAAAGGAAACCTTTTGTCCAGAGAAATCATGGCACCAGAAAACAGACCAGTTCAGTTATTTTGCACTATGGAAAGGCTAAGCAAGCCAACCTGTTTACAGCCTAATATAACACTATCCCAATGAACAGAGTTTGCCAAGAATTCCACCGATAAGTTGTTCTCTATTCAAACTTACATTCTAAGAATTATGGGTTATGAAATTTAAGAGCAAGGGCAGGTAAATGTGGACTTTCTGGACTCATGGTCCGAATTTGCTCAAGTAGACATGAGACACTTGGTACAGATAATAAGGCAGCTGCACTCCACCAGTTGTGTCTTGGATCAAGGCCCAACTCGTCTTCTCAAAGGTTGTACTGATCTGGTTGGCCCAGTATTGACTCAAATAGCGGACTTTTAATGGCACAGTGGTATCTTTCCTGATCACATATGTTTTTTGTTTCAGGTGCACAGTCCTCTAAAACCATGCCTCTATCATGTGGAGTTCCACAAGGCTCCATTTTATCTCCAGTTATGTTTGCTGTATACATACTACCTCTGAAAGAGATCATCAGTAGACATGACCTCAACTAACACTGGTAAGCAGTTGATACACAGTTTTATCTGTATTTCAAATCAGACACAGAAAATCCAACCTTTGAGCTTAATAGATGTCTAGAAGAGAAACAGGATTTGATGAGTAGGATCTGAACCAAACAAATATAAGGGTACTGCTGGTCGGTCTCCATAAGATGACAGCAGTCTCCTTGGGCCAAACAGGACTGAACCTTCAGCTTGTGGACCCCCAACTGTTAGATTAGTTCTAAACAAGTGTGCAAGCTTGGGGTTGTTCTATATTGTGGTCTGACACTAAAATAACAAATATTAGCTGTGATTAAATCCTCATATTTTCATCTGAAGAACAGAGCCTTAGGCACTTGATACCCACCAAATAATTCCCCATTTGGTTCATGCTATTATTTTGTCATGACTGGATTATTGCAACTGCCTTTATCTAAATGGGTAAATGGGCAAGCGCCCCCCCCCCCCCCCTCAAATTTTAATATTGTTATTTAGGTTTTTATAAAGAATAACATTTAATTATATCTGTATATCAGCATTCATGTCTTCTTTCATATGATTTTGTTAAAAATATGCATCTATCACTTAAAATTAACCCTTTGTGTGCTTTCCCCCGGGCCTGGTGTCTCCCTAGTGCTGTAGTTTACAGTATGAGCGTCGGGCTGTAACGCTCATCCTAGGTGAATCTTAAATTCACTCTGCTAGGAAATGTATCAATATTCCTGTGTGTGAGATGCAGCATCAACCAATCAGTTTGAAGCAGCTGCATAATGTGGATATGGACATTCACTCTGAACGCTCACAAGTTCCCACAGCCACATAGGTCTTTCCCTCCACTTTATTCCCTCATTATTTTCCCTCTTACTCTCTCACCCTCCCTATTACTACCACACAGGGCCAGGGACTCATAACACCCCCTGTGTCTCTTTCCCCCTCTCCCATCCCCATGTCTCTTTCCCCCCTCCCTCACCTCTGTCTCTTTCCCCTCTTTCCCACCCCGGTGTCTCTTTCCACCCTCTCTCCCTCACCTGTGTCTCTTTCCCCCCTCTCTACCTCCCCTGTGTCTCTTTCCACCCTCTCTCACTCCCCTGGGTCTCTTTCCCCCCTCTTGGTGGAGGAGGGGAGAGAGAGGGGAGGGGGAGAGAGAGAGAGGAGGGGAGAGAGAGAGAGAGAGGAGGAAGAGAGAGAGAGAGAGATGAGAAAGAGAGAGTAAGAGGAGGGAGAGAGAGAGGAGGGAGAGAGAGGAGGGGGAGAAGGGGGAGAGAGAGAGAGGAGGGGGGAGAGAAAGAGGAGGGACAGAGAGAGAGGGAGAGGAGGAGGGGGGAAGATAGAGAGGAGGGGAGAGAAAGAGGAGGAAGAGAGAGAGGAGAAAGAGAGAGAAAGAGGAAGGAAAGAGAGAGAGGAGGGAGAGAGAGGAGGGGAGAGAGAGAGGAAGAGGAAGGGGGGAGAGAGAGAGAGGAGGGTGAGAGAAAGAGGAGGGACAGAGAGAGAGAGAGAGAGAGGAGGAGGGAGAGAGAGGGGAGGGGATAGAGATAGGAGAGGGAGAGAGAGGAGGGGGAGAGAGAGAGAGATAGAGGAGGGAGAGAGAGAGAGAGAGAGAGAGGAGGGGAGAGAGAAAGAGAGGAGGGGGGAGAGAAAGAGAGGTGGGGGAGATAGGGGAGGCAGAGAGAGAGAGAGGAGGGGGAGAGTGAGGAGGGGAGAGAGAAAGAGAGGAGGGGGAGAGTAAGAGAGAGAGGAGGGGGAGAGTGAGGAGGGGAGAGAGAAAGAGAGGAGGGGGAGAGTAAGAGAGGAGGAGGAGAGAGAGAGAGAGAGAGAGGAGGGGAGAGAGAGTAGTGGAGAGAGAGGGAGGAGGGGAGAGAGAGATAGATAGAGGAGGGGAGTGAGAAGGGGGAGAGAGAGAGAGGAGAGAGAGAGAGGGGAGGGGAGAGAGAAATAGTAGGGAGAGAGAGAGAGGAGGGGAGAGAGATAGAGAGGATGGGGAGAGAGAGAGAGGAGGGGAGAAAGAGAGAGGAGAGGGGAGAGAGAAAGAGGAGGTGAGAGAGAGAGAAGGGGGAGAGAGAGGAGGGAAGAGAGAGAAGGGGAGAGAAAGAGAGAGGAGGGGGAAAGAGAGAGGAGGGGGGGAGAGAGAGACCGGAGGTGGAGAGATAGAGGAGGTAGTGAGAGAGAGAGAGAGAGAGAGAGAGGAAGAGAGGGATAGAGAGATGGGAATTGAGGGATAAATAATAACAACAATAGTTAGAGAGTGGGAAAGAGAGAGGGATACATTGAGAGTGGGATAGTTAGAGGGATACATAGATAAGGGTATAGATAGAGAGAGGGGGGATAGAGAGAGAGGGGTTTAGAGAGAGAGGGGGATACAGAGATATGGGGATAGAGAGAGGGGGATGGAGAGAGAGAGAGAGAGAGGGATATATAGAGAGAAAGGGGGATAGATAGAGAAAGAGATAGGGGATAGAGAAAGAGATAGGGGCCTATAGGTAGAGGGTGATAGATAAAGTGAGAGGGGATAGATAGAGAAAGAGATAGGGAGGGATAGAGAGAGAAAGGGAGAGATAGGTAGGGGCAGAGGGATTAGAGCGAGAGAGGGATAGATAGAGAGAGAGGGGGATAGATTGGGGAGAGAGGGATAGAGAGAGTCATAGATAGAGAGCTAGAGAGAGAGTGATAGAGAAGGAGAGAGAGAAAGGAATAGATGGAGAGATAGTTAGGGCAGAGGGATTATAGAGAGGGAAGGATAGATAGGGAGAGAGAGGGAGAGGAAGGGAGAGATATAGAGAGGGGGAGGGAGAGAGATATAAGGAGAGGGAGGGAGAGAGATAGGGAGGGGGAGAGATAGGGATAGGGATGGAGAGAGAGATCAGGAGGGGGACGGAGAGAGATAGAAAGAGAGAGGGATAGGGAGTGAAATAGATAGGGAGGCAGAGAGGTAGGGAGGGAGATAGGTAGGTAGGGAGGGAGAGAAGTAAGGAGGGAGAGGGAGATAGGGAGAGGGAAGGGGGAGAGGGAAAGAGGGATATACGGAGAGGGACAGGCAGGTGATAGGGAGGGAGAGAGATAGGGAGGGAGGGAGATAGATAGGAAGGGAGGGAGGAGAAAGATAGGGAGGGAGGGAGATAGGGAAAGGGAGGAAGATATTGATTATATGTTGTGTTTATTTATTTATTCATTTGAATGTTTCTTTTTCTTATGCCAATAAAGGATGGGCCCTTACGCGAGAGAAAAAAGGCCAGAAAACCTTCATCGCATTTTAGGCAAGGTAAGTGGGCTTATATATCCTATTGTAGCTTTAGGAAAGGGGTTGTTTTATGTGTAATTATAGGGTTGTTTAGTGTATGTAATGTATGTTCTTATTAAACTGTAATATAGTCTTTTTGGTTTAATGTAATGTCTGTTTTATTTTGTGTAATTCTAGTTTTTTTTATTTTCAGTAAATTACTTTTTTTATTTTGTGTAATGTAGGGTTTTTTATTTTCTGTAATGTATTTTTTGCCCCAGTAATTTAGGGGGTTGTAATTAGTGGGGTAACAGGGATTTTATTCCTGTATTAGTAAGGTAGTGTATGGGTTAATAGTGTAGAGGGGGGTTAATCGGGTAGAGGGGGGGTTAATAGTGTAGTGTTTAGACTTGGTGTTATGAGGGTCCTGGAGTACGCTCATGGCACTTATAGTGTTATTCTAGGGGTTAATAGTGTCCTATAGGGCTCTATATAGACACCTATTGGACTAATGGGGTTAATTATTGTCCCATAAGGGTCTGTATAGACCTTTATGGGACTAATGGGGTTTAATTAATGTCTCATAAGGGTCTGTATAGACCCTTATGGGACTGAGGAGGTTAATTAGAAGCTCATGGGGGTCTGTATAGACCCCCATGAGTGATGGCTTTAATTTTAGGTGCCTGGGGGATACTTATAGTATTTTTTGGTTGGGATATATAGGGGTCAACCTAGAATGAAGGGGAGGAGTCTATAATAAGGGGTGGAGTGAATGTAAGGGGTAAGGGCAAGTATCTGTCTTCCGCCCCCCCCCCCCCCCCCAACTTGTAAGGTCACCAGCCATCACTGCTTTACAGGGATGTCTAGGGTCATGATTCAACAAAAACAGTGAGCAGCTATTCTTAAACTTTAGAGTGTGTGTCTGTTTGAGAATTAGTCCAGTGTTTTGAGGTGTGTGAGACTATGGGAAAATTGCTCACATTTTATTAATTTATAAACTAATCCAGATTATTTGTTAACTCTGTAAATTCTCCTATAGAGCAGAGGCAGCCTTACCGAAGTTACCACAGGAGCCATGCAATCGAGCCCACTGTCAGGTATTGGAATTTACAGTAGCGTTAAATATTGAATATTTGAGTTGAGTGAGGAGCTCGATGTTGTCAGGTATTGAAGTTCAGTGAAGAACACAGTATTGCCAGTTAATAGAATTTAGTGAAGACAAATGATGTAAGCTGCCTTTAGAGAAGATGTCTGTATTTTCAGGTATTAGGTATATCTAATGCCTTGGAAATTCTTTTGTACCCTTCTACTGACCTTTTAACAATGAGATCCCTCTGATGCTTTGGAAGCTCTCTGTGGACCATGGCTTTTGCTGTGGGATGCGACTAAGAAAATTTCAGTAAAGACCAACTAGAGCAGCTGAACATTATTTGGGGTTAATCAGAGGCACTTTAAATGATGGCAGGTGTATGCTGACTACTATTTAACACGATTTGGAATGTGATTGCTTAATTCCAAACACAGCTACATCCCCAGTTATAAGAGGGTGTGCAGACTTATTTTCTTTTTTTTTGTTCTTCCCTCTACCTAAAAGATTTCAGTTTGTTTTTCAATTGAGTTGTACAGTTTATAGGTCACATTAAAGGTGGAAAAAGTTCTGAAATGATTTATCTTTGTCTCATTTTTTTACAGCACAGAAACCTGACATTTTAACAGGGGTGTGTAGACTTTTTATATCCACTGTAGAATGTATTGGGGAACAGCATTTTGTGTTGTGAGCAGTAGTGGCGGAGCTAGTGAATGGAGGGCCCCGAAGCAAAAAAAAAAATGTTGCCCCCCCCATCAACACCATTCACCCCCAGCAGCAACATCCACCATCACAGCCCCATATACCCACAGCAGCTCCATTCACCCCCCCCCCCCCCCCCCCCCCCCCCGCCCCCAAGCAGCCCTATCCTTTCCCTGGATATCCTTTCCCTACCTGTGCTTCATACTGCAGGAGAGGGGAATCCCTGCAATATGAAGCGCCGGCAGCGAAAGACCAGGGCAAGTTGAAGCATCAGAGCATTCCTCTGGATGTCAAAATTCAAGTGCTGGACTGCTTGGAGAAAGAGGAGTGCCAAGTGGACATTGGAGCGGATTTGAAGTTGCCAACCTCCACAATCCGCACCATCCTGAAGAACAAAGAAAAGATCAAGTTTTCAGTAACCATCAGCACAGCATCTTCAGCGAAGAAGATTACTCGTTCCAGATCTTAAGCCCTGGAGGAGATTTAGAAGCGGTTGTCTATTTGGATTGGCGATAAACATGATTCTCAGCCAGGCCATCACAATGGAGACGAGTTGAAGCATATACGGCAGGTAAATGTAAATGGCGTTGCTCAGTCATGTCCGACTCTCCGTGACCTCATGGACAATGCACCATGCTGATGCACTTGGTTTTCATGGCAGAGATACTGTAGTGGGTTGCCAGTTCCTTCTCCAGTGGGCCACAGCATACAGCTCCTGGTATTCCCAGGTGGTCTCCTATCCGAGTACTGACCAGTGTGACCTCTTGGTTATACGGCCATATCCAGAGCCAAACACCCGATGTGACCAGCGGGTTGGTTCGACCACTTCAAAAAGAGGAACAACCTCTACAACACTAAGGGCCTCATGCAAATGAGATTTAGCCAATTGAATAGGGCTCTATATAAGCACATAGTAAGTTTTTTAACAGATGTTTTTAGTTAGTGAACTTCTATCCAAAAGCAAGGTCTTCACTAACTTAAAACGTCTGTAAAAAAAATATGCTCTGTGCTCATATAGAGCCCTATTCAATTGGCCAAATCGCATTAGAATGAGGCCCTAAGATCATGGTGAGCTCTAACACAGAAGCTGCAGCACCCTTTCCAGCCACAATGAAGAACATCATAGAAAGAGGCAATTACCAAATGCTTAGTATCACTACTGTGGGTAATAAATAGTATAATATGTGTCCTGCCCTTGTGTCCGTTTAGAAAATTAAATTCCAAGCCCGCAACTTGCGCAATGTAGGTCGTTTGTCTACGGGTGTGCTGCTGGCTCCTGTTCATCTCCAATTGCGATGCTATTCAATTGCTCAAGGCCGCAAGATACTGGCCCAAAGCCGTTTTCGTAAACCATGCACGGGGTCATAGCAGTTCAGGGTGGAAACATGATCAATTAAGCAAGATGTAAAATCTAATTTTGAATTAGCTAATAGAAAATGAGACCCTCATTATTACGGCAGTAAAACATGGAGGTTACATGTCAATTAATTAGGTTTGGGGGTCTGATATGCGATCAGACTCGCAAACCCGCAAAATAAAAAATACTAAAAATGAATGCCAATACTGTTCTAGTCCATGTGTGTGGCCTGATATGTATTAACTCATTGATACCCAAGATTGATATAACACCGAAATAAAACATAAAAATATATGTTATTTCCTGCCGATTTAGATTGTTGTGCAATTAATTCTGTCTATCATCGCTTTCCCCGTTATGTACAGTGCAGTAATGATTTTTTATTTGCATTTACAGTGCTACAATCAGGTGCTTAACCCCCTTGCGAGTCCTCTCTAGCACTCGTAGGATTTTCTCCTACATTTGCCATTTACGGGAGTGAAAACATTTGCGGGCTTGAGGCATAGAAGTCAATGAATAGCGATTTGCGATTTTAGTGATTGTAACTCTTGCAAAAGTGAGAGATCAAAGGTTTCAAGAGGCTGTAAGTTCCCGGTTTAACCATCGCAAAGTTTTGAAGGCCATAACTCGTAACACGTTTCGAGCCCCCAAAAAGACACAAATTGAATAGCAAATTAACTTGCAACCTCACTTACGGGCTACAGTAACATGTGAAAGCTCAATTGAATCGGGCTCCTAGACTGTAAGTGGGTGATTAATGCAAGATGTCACTCTTTGGTTCATTTGTCACCAAAGGCTCAGATATATCAGTGGTATTTTAAATAAATGTTAGGTGTGACTATGTCATCCCAGCCAGTTGGGATATCCAAGCTCCCAAAATATGAGCACTATTTGATGATGTCACAGTTTAGGCACTGACATATCCATATGTTTACAGAAGAGCCCAATGTTGCTAGATATGTTTATAGAAGGGTCCAATCTTGTCAAATATTAAAGTCCAGTATTGTCAATTATTAGCGTATAGTGAAAACACGAATTTTGTCATGTATTAACGATAGAGAAAAGGTAAACATTTTTAGATATCAGAATTCAGATACAGAACTATTTTATTTCATATCAGAGATTAGTGAATAGCCATCAAATATCAAGCTTAGTGAGGTTGCAAGTATTGAGTCACATTAAATTCCAAGCCCGTATGTGCAACGTGAGACCTGCAATGGCTGCAGGCTAAAAAATTGGCAGAGTTAAAGAAGTATTAAATTAGAACATGCTGCGAGTTACCCGTAGTTACGAGTTGAGATGGAGCCAATGGCAACAGAGATCGTCAGAATTATGTCACTGAAAAATGGAGGTGGGATTTCAAAGTCTTACGGGTTTCAATTACGGGTTACGATCGGACTCACATTCCAGAAATAATTCAATATTGAGAAAGCCGTACATATGATATTGTATTACATGCGAGTTCCATTATTATAACACATTGATTGCCGGGATTGATATAACATAGAGATTATACATGAAATAAACTATTTTATTTGCAATCTTCAGAATATTGTTCTATTAATTCTAACAACTAACATCACTTTCCCCTTTATTATATTTACAGTAGTGTTTGTATATGTGCATTTAAAGTGCTATGGTTTGGACTTTACCCCCTTGCGGGTCCTCTCTAGCACTCGTTGGCTTCTTGGCTCCATTTGTGGATTACGGGCTTGAACGCCAGTGAATGTGTTGCAATTTAATAGCAGGATTGGAAACATAACAGTTACGGGCTTGACAGATCAAAGGATTTGGGGGCGCAGAAGTCGAATTCTCAGGTCCCGTAGGGTTTTCTAGCTCCTACCCTGCAAGTCGTCGGCGGGCTGCTTTACAAGCCCAATTTAATAGCCGTAAGTCTTGCAAGCTACGTTATAAGCTATGGTTTTACACGTTAGAGGAATTTAATAGGGCTCATTGTCAGGTATCAAAGCTTAGGATTGTCATATGTTACAGTTAGAGAACAGCTCTGTATTATTAGATTTCAGGGTTTAGGTAAAATGTAGAGCATTATAAGTATTATAGCACAGTAAAGTCTTATTTTTAGATATTAATTTAAAGGGATATCTAAGTTTCCCTGTTTTTACCTTTTCCTAATCGAACACATTCTGCTTATATCAGACACACACATTACATGGAGTCATTCTATACAAATACAGATTGATTTTATTTAAAAATATAACTTGTTTACCACACCCCAGAGCTGCCTACATAGGCACAGTGAACCTCCCAATAGAAACACTGCATTTGGGTACAGATTTTAAGATTTACTAACCGTTAAGCCAACAGCAGCCTAATGCAGAGATCTGCAGATCAGTATCTGACTCCTCCTACAGGGAGACTACATCTCCCATGATTGCTTTCTTCACAAACTGTCATCATTGATTGTTGCATTGTATTAAAATGTGTTAGTTGCCTGTGATTGGCCAAAACAAATTATGAATTTTATTCTAATTTTAGCAGGGATTTTCACAAAAGCTGCTGCTTGCAAACTCTAGAGATTTAGCAAACATCAGAGTGAGTTGGTTAATGTTTATTTTTTGCATGTAAAAAAATGTTTCCATACACTACTGATTCTCCTCTCCTCTGCATTCATAATCCATTAAAAGTAGGTATGCCTTCAATGAAAAGCCTGATTTTGTGAAATATTAGAGCTTAGTGAAAACCCAATAATAGAACCCATTTAATTCCAAGCCCGTAATTACCTTCACACAGCCCATATATCTGTGGGTTAGAACTGTGGGTGTCACAGTTACAGATGTATTTAATTGACTCAAGCCCGCCAGTACATGCTCACAGCCCCAACATGCAAACCATGAACCCGTAAGTAGCATTTCAGGGCTGATCATGATCAATTAAGCAAGCCCGTAAATTACAATTTAGACAGAGCCAATAGTAAATGAGACTGTCATTATGATATCAGTAAAACATGGAGTTTAAACTACAATCAATTAGTGTTCAGAAGTATGATCTGCAAACAAGCGCAATCAAGAATTGTGAAAATCAATAAAAATCAATAAATCAACTGTTCTAGTAAAGCGGGTTCCATGATATGTATTAACTCCTTGATTCCCGGGATTAATATAACACAGAAATAAAACTTTAAAGAAAAAATGCATTGCAGATTTGCGAGTTTGAGACTGTTATACAATTAATTATAATGTCTTTCATTCCTTTCCCAGTTTTTTTAAGTACAGTAGTGTGTGTTTATTTGCTTTTGCAGTGTTATGAACAGATGTTTTACCCACTTTCGAGTCCTATCTAGTACCCATAGCATTTTTTTATACATTTGTCATTTACGGGTTTGAAGGCAATTGTGGGCTTGTTGAATTGTTGTAATTAAACATGGAATTTGGGTATTTAGCACTTGTAACATTCATAGGCTTGAAACATCAAAGGAGGAGATAGGACGCAGTGATTTTGAGCCTGTAACTTGCAAATCGATTGAGTAGCAAACTGTAACTTTTACGGGTTCCATTACGGGCTTATGTAATTGCGATTTGGACAATTGAATAGGGACCTATGCCTGGCACCAGAGGTTAATGAAGAGTATAATATTGTCTGATATTCGAGTGTAATCACCTGCAGCCTTATTAAATTGTTATTCGGTAAGTTTAAAAGGGCTCTAATTAAGCACACAGCATATTTTTTTACAGAAGTTTTTAGTTAGTGAAGACCTTGCTTTTGGATAGAAGTTAACTAACTAAAAACTTCTGTAAATAAAATATGCTGTGTGCTTAATTAGAGCCCTTTGAAATGTACTGAATCACAATTTAATAAGGCTACTGATATTTATAGGTACTAGACTGTAGTGAACAGATTGATAAAACTGCCAGCCACTATAACCTGGATATTGGCAGCTATTTTAGTTCCCTGTATTATAGGGTTAATCATATTCACATAGTATTGGAAATTTTATTTTTTAGTATTTCCAATACTATGTGAATATGATTAACCCTATGATGTCCTCGTATTCGAATTTGTAGTGTCAAGCACTAATGGGTTTATTTCCCTAAGATATTACTTTTCTATTTAGTTCCCTGTATTGCCTAATATCAGGATTTGCGATACATACACAGCATGTCAAATTTTCCGAAATCATTCATCTCTCTTAATTTTGTTTTCCCGTTCTCATACTTTTCGTGTAAAATTAACTGAAATATTTAAAATAAAACAATTGTGTCTTTGTATGCATCTCTATGTATCCGTAAAAACACAGATGATGCAACATATGCTGCTTTGCCCCATGCCGTTCCAGAAAAAAAGGAGTTTGAATCGATATGCATTCCTCTGTTACCAATTGCAAAACTCTTTCAGCAATTCTGTGAGCAAATGTGATGTCTTAGTAACATTTCCATTCCATCAAAGCAGGATTGATTTGAAGGAGTTAGATTTTTAAAATCCCTTTAAAATTCAGGACAAAAGGATACAACACTATTAAAATAAAATGCTTAAAAACCAAAAGTATTATGTATGCCACACAGTAGAAGATCAGATTTTTTTTTATTAATGCAAGTTTTAAATGCTGATTAATCCTCTTGAGAATCAGCTTCCCAAAGCTTTGGCCTGCGTTCAAGTCTTTTTCAAAGGGGCACATCACTTCCATTATTCTGAATATTAATTGAACAACATTATAACTAAGGACACAAAGCAAGATTTAAAACATGATTACAGCTGTCATTGCTTACATATAAATAAGTCGTTGGAAATTCAAGCTTAAACAAAAACTGTTGCAAAAATAGCATAACACTCTCTCCACTCCCACCCACCGAATAAACTGAATTTACAGTCTGGTTATATAGGACAATGTCATTTTTAACTGCATTCATATTCACTCAGATTACAAACTGTGAAATGCCTGACTACAATGAAACGCTTTTTAATGGAAGTTAGATTTTTTTTATTAATATTAACTTTAAAAAAAATACTCAGTATTATGATGTAGAGATCCCTGGATTATGTCCAAAATTAAAAGGCATGAATTTATAGAACAAATATGCACATTGAGGCATCTCAATAGAGACAGGTTAATGGGATTTTAAATTCTGTAGGCTGATCTATCCTGCTGAACATGGAAAATGATTGTATTCTGATAATTAATAAAGAAATAAGATTAATGTTGCAGGAAAGTACAGTACTGTAATGTTTTAATTTGTTCAGTACTGTAAAAATGCTACAGAGCAAGTGAAATACAAAGTCCCTGTTCTGTTACCTGGAATTTAGATTTTGGTCAAACCAGCTACAGTTAAAAGACCACTGTATACAGTATGCCAAATAATAATAATTGAACATATCATTAAAATAGAGTGCTGAATTCAAGCTGACAATATTGAAGGATAAAGGTGTATCCTAACACTAAAGAAGCCGCAAAAGTAGTGACGAAACGCATTTATTTAACACCCACTAGATATTACTATATATCTCCATTGTATGCATATTATATAACTTTATATCTGTTCTTATTTGCATATACAATAAATCTATTTATCTATTACAGACCTTGTGCTCTCTCGTACATCAATATGAATATTATTGTTATTTCACGGAATAATACATTTGTATATATATTTTTTATTATTTTTATTATTTTAAATACATTATAAAAAGAAAAATACAATATACATACAAACATTTAGCAGCATCAAAATAGAGGAGAAAAATAACCATTACATTAAATAACCTTACATCCCACATACATACTTAGTATTAGTACTTTAATGAGATCTTGTAATAACTAATACTTATTGCCATCATAACATATTTCTATATTTATCCTAAAGATGCCACTTAGAGCTCAGATTCCTTAACATGATATTACTTTGAGTATTAGATAATTCCAAAACTCTATTTCTATCCATAGTGACTCTGATTTCTGACCATGATGAAATCTTTTCTTGCTTCCAATTTTTTATTAGAAGCCATTTTGCTACCAGAAGACAGTATGTAATAAGTAATTTTTTCGACAGAGAAATATTTACGTCAAACATATGGAATAAAACCAATTTCAGTTTGGGAATCAGTATCACTTCTGATATTTTGGCCAATTGTGTAATACATGTTTCCCAAAATATTCTTATTAGTTTACATTCCCACCAAATGAATAGAGTACTACTATATATTGACCTACTAGTCCATAAGCCTTAGACACAAATTCCTATTACCCAGTATACATTTTAATCTTTCACTACCTGAGAACAAGGCAATATGTATCCAGCCACAATGTGTAGACCTTCAAAACCCAGGCGCCTAACCAGATCAAGGGATCTAATGAGAATTAATATAGCACCTCAGTATCTTCAGGTCTTAAAAGTTGAGGGTCAAATCAGACTTATTGTTCTCTTTTTATAATTACTATATTAGTGATCCAAGTGATCTGCACCAGATGTTGGTGCACTTCTCTCTTCCCTCCCCAATTTTTTGTCTTTTAACATATGGCACTACAGTGAACAGTGTCCAACAGAGAGAGCTGCACGACTTCTAGTACGGAAATAACACATTAGACAATGCCATCAGGTGACTAAAAACTCCCAAGAGGGAAGCACCATTGATCGAAAGGACAACATTTGCAGATTTATAGAAGAATTCCCAGAGCTCCAAGAGCCAGAGCAATAGCACCAAGGTCAACCAATCTTGGTCAACTTTATATTATTAAAATAAATAAACTGACTTATTTTTAGAACATTTTATTTTAATTCCATATATTTTTATTACATTTGCAGTTCTGATCAAGTACTACATGATCTCCTTTACTGTCATGTCAGTCTAAGAGGCTACTATGTAAATTATGGGGGCTTGAGTTAGTGCATGTTCCTTCAGGCTCTGTGAGTGAGTCCCGAAGTAGCTCCATTCCCAGCCATGCACACCGCTATAATTTACCTAGAGCGTGCCAAGAGTGACTACACAGCATGTTAAGACATTACTGCTTGATAGAGTCACAATAGAGTCACAAGGAATAAAAAGTAAACCATTTGTAAAATAAGGAAGTTTTACAAAATGTTTAATAATATGCAATTTTTCATTCTTTGGCATACTGCCTACATGGGACATGAAGTTTTTAAACGTCAGTTTTAGGTTAACTGTTCTCTGCATTCCTGAGTTTAGGGAAAACTACTTTAAATTATTATTATTGTTTATTTATAACGCACCAACATACTCCGTAGCGCTTTAAATCTTTCTCTTCACAGAGTCTTCACCACACAGCGTGGGCATATTATTATTATTATTATTATCCTTATTTTTTATTGCGCCAACATATTCCGTAGCGCTGTACAGGGGTTGAGTACATGGCAAAAAACAAACTTAACATCTTGTAAAGAATGGAGGGCCCTGTTTTTGAGCATAAAATCAAATGTACATAGAGCTTGTTTCTCAGGCACTGACACAATATTGAAAACTCACAAACTTACAGTCTATGGTTATATTCATCATGGAATAGTCATTAGAAAAGCTACAAACTTTCATTTTTTTAGGTGTTATTATTGTAATAAAAAAGAAGATAATTTTAACATACAATATTGTGCTCTTTCACACCATGAAGAGCACTTACAGTGAGGTAAATGGCCATTTAATCTCGTTTTATAAATGCCATATATAGTATTTGGTGGTTCAGATTCCATATATTAACTAAGCTGCCAGTTTTCTCCCCAAGCAAAGCTGCTTGCTCCTAACCCCTGTGTCTTATCAGGGACAGGGCTTGGAAACAGGCAGAGTTTATGTTACTGGCCTTGTCCCATTATATCATTAGCTCAGTCCCACTGCCTATGAAGAGATAAAACCTACATTGTAACCTGCTTGCAGTTGAACCATAGCCACCACCCCCTTTACTGAGCATGCTCAGTCTGAAGCCAAAATAAAATATATATAATAATAAATTAGATTATTCCAATTTTAGTTAATTCCTATGAAAAAAATAGATTTAATTTTCATTTGAGTATCTGCCCGTCCCTCAGGAATGGATTAATGATGAATATTGAGGTTCCACTGTGCATTTTAGGGGAATAAAGAGAACTTTGTTTTATTGCAATGTTACAATAGTAATACTAGTATATAAGTATATAAAACAGAGAAACAATTATGGATATTAAATAATTGTACTTTATAATCCAAAATTGGTGAGATGTATGGTTCACACAGTCAGTCCCTAAGTTCTCTATATAGAATAAATATTACATTCTCATGGTGTAAAAGACATGTACGGATCATGCAGAACCATAACAAGTCACGAAGATTTGCAGATCTCAAGTGCTGTCTGGCAAATTGCTAAATACCACTGAGCCAATCTGGCATCAAATCATAATATGTTAGGAAAACGTTCCTTGCTATAAAGGAAAAGTGTTAGCTCTATTCTGTCTAATTATACACTTTTACAGTCCGAAAATGTGATTCTTGAAACCGTTTCTGACACATGTGGAAAAACTAAAACAGCTGGTTATTAGGGGCTTCTCAAGTCTATTTAGTAACACCCCTCAATGCAGTTAAAATGCACTAAATATCACACGCCACTAAAGTGTATTTTAATCTTTTTCAGTTTAGAGTTCTCTGTAGTCCCATATTTACAATATAATATTTTGAAGAACTAAACATGATAATGGGATAAATGTTTTAAGAATGTGCATTATCTATTTATTTATTATATATATATGCAGCAGTGTGAGCCACAATTTATTTCATTTATTGTGACTGCTCATCTTCTTTTATAAGGAGGAAGATACCTTATTTAGTCTTTTATTTTATATATTCAAATTTATATTGTATTTAGGCTTTTTTTCCTTCATAATGTAATAATTTCATGAAATATAGTCATGGGCCACACCTACAGGGATGGAGTTTCAAACTACCAGAAAAAAAATGAACTGTGAGAAGAAAATATAAATAAAGATACATGTTAATGTATTTTTTTCACATTATATAACTGCCATGTAATATGATTGTTATTATAAATAACGATTATGCAAAAACGAGGAATAATAGGGAGGTGTTATTACTGTTTTGGTGTTCTTAAGTGGTATATAAGACATGAACTGTGTAAACTATGGACATAAAATATATTTTGTGAGAATCTGGGCCCTATTAAATTGTCAAAATCGCAATTACTGAAGCCCGTAATGGAGCCCAGAAAAAGTTACTGATATTTAATTGGCCTTTACTAGCTACCAGCAAATTGATTTGCGGGTTATAGGCTGAAAATTCCTGCGGTTGCCAAAATCGTAACTCCGACCCATCTAAGCCTTTGATCTTTCAAGCCCGCCAATGTTACAATCGCTAAAATCGCAAATCGCGATTTAATCAAGACCGCAATTGCCTTTGAACCCGTAAATGGCAAAACATTCTACGAGTACTAGAAAGGACTCACACAGGGTTAAACACTTGTTCGTAACACTATAAAAGCCAATAAAAGCACAATGCTGGACTATAAAATACATGGAAAGTGATGTAAGACATTAGAATTAATTGCACAACTGTCTCAAGCTCACAAATCTGCAATAATCTGCAACATATCAGGCCACCCACATGGACTATAACAGTTCCTTCATTCATTTTTATTGATTTCTAAAGCGTTGGATTGAGAGTCTGATCGCATATCGGGCTTCTAAACATTAATTTGGCGTTTAAACTACATGTTTTACTGATGTCATGATGACAGTCTCATTTACTATTGGCTGTTTCTAAATCGTTACTTACGGGCTTGCTTAATTGATCCTGTTCATGGCTTAAAATGCTACTTACGGTTACATGGTTTACGGATTTGGCTTTCGGTCATGTAATTGCGGGTTTGTTCAATTATATCGATCTGTAACTGTTGCAATTGTCAAGCCCGCAGATTTACGGCCTGTATGAAGGCAACTGGAATTTAATGAGACCCTCTGTTTATAAGTAGAAGAATCAATTTTGTGTTTGTTACATCACATCTTGAGAGCTGGATAATGGAGTTGTTTGTGTGTAGTTATCAGTGTAGGTAGGAAGAGAGGAAGAACTGCAACAGGATAAGACCTGAATTGTCTCATGAGGTGTGTTTTTGCAGGTATCACTAGAGGGAGGGCTGGGGGAGGAGTGACCAGGGAGAATTCAAGAGGCATTGAAATCGACAACACTTCAATTTTATTTTCACAGGCCTAGAAGCAGGACGTTTCCTCAATAGATGCAGCCACAGCTCTCCAGAAATGGAAACGCCACTTTCACGCACAACATAAAACCAAGTATCATGGATGCACCCAGGATCGAAACAACGGCATTGCAAAATATTTTTTCCCAAAAAAAATAGCTTTATGACCTTTTTCCTGCCTAAATGGAGCTGGAACACAGTATTTTTTCATGCTTTAAACATGACTAAATTCTAATTTTGCTTAAAAAATATTATACAAAAATTATTGAACTTCATTGAAGTTAACCTTAAGCGCACTGGATGACAGGGTAAATTCCCAAATCAGTTGAACATTTTAATTAACCTCTTAGTCAATGTTTTAAAACACATATAAATAAAAAAAAAAGGAAAAAATGTATATATATATATATATATATATATATATATATATATATATATATATATATATATGTTGCAGGAGGATGATGGAGTTTCTTTAAGGTAAGGGATATTATTATAAGCTCTTTTACAATGCCGAGTCATTTGAAATGTTGTTTCCCATTGTAATATGGGGATCATTGACTGGAGGATAATGTTATCAGAGAGGATCACGCAATCGAAAATAAATAAGATATGCATTAAATAACAATGCATTCCAAAGATATAGAGATAAAAGCAATAGGGTCATCACTAACAGAAGGTCAGATATTTTTGACAATTGGTCAGACAATGGCATATATGCAAATTGAAATGATATTGAGTGGTTTAAAGTTAAGACTGAAAAAAAAGAAAAGGGAGAAAATAAAAGGTATTGAAAGATTGAAATAAAAGGACTCAAGGCTGTATGTACTGGGGTCGAGGAAAATTACAGTGTAGATGAGATGCATCGATAAAGGAACTGCAGAAAAATGTTTTCCAGCATTAAGAAAAAAATGGATTAAAAATGTCAAGATGCAACATTTTCATATTCTTAAAAGTCTTTTCTAACTCTTTGTTTGACCCTTGGCAATCTGATTTCTTTGTTCTCAGGGTTCGTCTGATACAGCATTCATTACAGTAATAAGTAAGGGACGCGTTGAATAACAATGCATTCCAAAGACATAGCAAAAGCAAGAGTGATAAGGGGTGATCACTAACAGAATGTGGGATTGCCGGTGGTATTTTTGAGAATTGGTCAGACAATAGCATACAAGAAGATGGAAATGAGATAGAGCAATTTAAAGTTAAGACTGAGAAAAGAAAAATGAGAAAATAAAAGGTGTTGAAAGATTCAAAGGAAAGGAATCAAGGTTGTATGTATTGGAGGTCATGGAAAGAATGGAAAATTATTTTCCAGTATTAAGACAAAAAAATTATAAAATAGGTCTAAATGCAACATTTTCATATTCTTAAAAGTTCCTTCTAACCTTTTGTTTGGCCCTCAGAAATCTGATTTTTTTTGTTCTCAGCATTCATTACAGTGACAAGTCACATATAAGGATAAAAGGATCCTTGCTGTTAAATATTTAAGAAAGATCAAGTTATTGTAATTAAAAAGTTGATATTTTGTGAGAAAGCTCATATCTTCAAAGAAAACCATTAGCTAACCCCTAAATATCTACAACTAAAATACCATAAGGGGACATAGGGCCATATTAAATTCCAAGCCCGTATCGCCACCGGTATGGAGTTACAGAGCTGTTAAATTAGCCAAGCCTGCAACAGACGTGGCCAACATCCAAACCCGTAAACCATTCTTGCGCACATGAACATGATCAATTAGTCAAACCAGTAGTGACGTGTTTAGACAGAGTCAATAGTAAAAGAGATCGTCATCATTACGTTAATGAAAAATTGAGGTTAGATTTCTATCCCTTACAGGTTTTAAATTACGAGTTACGATCGGACACGCATTCCAGAAATAATGCAATATTAATAAATCGGTAAATATGATATTCTAGTTCATGCGAGTTCCATTATATGTATAAACACATTGATTGCCGGGATCAATATACCACGGAAATGAAACATAAAAAAAAGTATTTTATATTTCAGATTTTCGAGCTTGAGAATGTTGTGCTATTAATTATAAAACCTAACATCACTTTCACTTTAATTTAAAATACAGTAGTGTGTGTATATTTGCATTAGCAGTGCTATGGATAGGACTTTAAACCCCTTGTGTGTGCTCTCTAGTGCTCATAGGCTTTTCGGCTCCATTTGCGGGTTACGGGATTGAACGCCAGTGGATTTGTAGCAATTTAATAACGATTTGCGAATGTAACAGTTACGGGCTTGACAGTTCAAAGGCTTTGCAGCAACGGAGTTTCCGATTTCAACAACCCATAGGGTTTTTCCGCCTGTGACCCACAGATAGTTTGCGGGTAGCTGAAAGAGGCCTATTTAATAATCGTAAGTCTAGCGGGCTACATTACGGGCTGCGGGTTTTCACGTTGGGGGAATTTAATAGAGCTGCAAGTGTCCAGCTGATATACAAGTGATGTATACCGATCTGCTCAAATATATATCTATACTAGGAAATTGCCCGTCAAAAATTACGGGAAAAATTGTAAGGCTGGCAATGCTGTTTGTAATACAATGAGGCTTTTGCTCCTCTGAGCACCTGCGTTGGTTTTATTTCCAAAGTCCCGTGTGCCTGGCGTTGTTAGTGTAAGTATTACTGTTTTTGCTGTGTATTTTCTAAGTCCCACGTTGTTTGTGTGTGTTACTGTCTTCGGCATAATGTATTTTCTAAGTTCTGCGTGCCTGACGTTGCAGAGCCTCATTTTCATCCTGTTTCAGAATTTTTACGTTTTTCATCCACCATTTTATCCCTTGCTTAGAGGATTATCGTTCAACGAAAAACAAAAAATATGACTCCAATTAGTTTGCAACTTCATTCCCAGGCTTCCTGGCTCTCCCCCTGTGCTGTGTGTGATATTATTTTTTTTTTTTAAGTATTTTTGTTGTTTGAACTAACTGCATGCCTCAACTGCTTGCCTCGGCACTCATTGTAGCCTAAGTCCCGCGTGCCTAAACTGCTCGCCTTGCTTTGCGAGGCTCACGGTGCAATGAGCGCTTTAGGTGCTCATTGCAGCCTAATCCTGCGTGCCTCAACTGCTCACCTCGCTTCGAGAGGCTCGCAGTGCATTGAGCGCTTTTGGCGCTCATTGCAGCCTAAGTCCCGTGTACCTCAACTGCTCACCCCGCTTTGTGAGGCTCTCAGTACAATGAGCACCTTTGGTGCTCATTGCAGCCTAAGTCGTGCTTCTGTCAACTGCTTGACTTGCAAAGCGAGGCTTGCAGTCGAATGCTCGCCTGGCGAAGCGAGGCTCACAGGCATCCCTCGCTGTGTGAGGAACGCAAAAGCCTGACCAGCATCGCAAACGTTCCAGACACTGACAACTATATATGTGATAAGGGATTTATATATATTATTATTGTTTATTATTATTTATAACGCGCCAACATATTCCGTAGCGCTGTAAATAAGATAAGTTCCAAGCATAGGTAAATACAAATCAAAACATAACAAAGCAAGGAGGGCCCTGTCTTTGAGCCACAAATCCAGTGTCCATGGTGCTTTCCATAAAGCACCCTGCAGGATTTAAACTCGCAGACATACAACCCAAAGGTATTGTGTGTGTGGTAAAGGAGGGAGAGAGATTGATAAGCGTGTTAGGGTGGAAAGTGATACGCTTCTTTAAAGAGATGCATTTTTAGTGAGGTTTTGAATGTTTTGAGGCAGAAGGACAATCTGGTGGAGTGAGGCAAGGAGTTCCAGAGAATAGGGGCAGCACGAGAAAAGTCCTGAAGACGAGAATATAAGATATATAAGGGGGAGCACAATTATTGAGGGCTTTGTAAGTTAGGGTCATGATTTTATTCGGGAGGCTAAGGGAAGCTAGTGGAGTGATTGACAGAGAGATGATGCCGACACTGACCATTGTGTACGGAAGATGAGTCTAGCAGGGGCTTTCATTATGGATTGAAGTGGGGATTGTCAGGTGGTGGGTAGGCCAGTAAGAAGCGAGTTACAGTAAGTCGAGTGATGATGAGAGAGTGTATTCGGATTTTAGTTGTGTTTCGTGTAAGATAGTGGCGAATTCTGGAGAAGTTTTTTTAGATGGATAAGGCAAGATTTTGTTAGTGACTGTATGTGAGGGCTGAAAGATAGGGCAGGGTCCAGTAGAACCCCAAGACAACGGGCTTGGGAGGTGGGAGTGATGATGTCGTTGTTGACAGTGGAAGAGATGTGAGGAATTGACACAGTGGGAGGGAAGATAGGAGTTAAGTCTTAGACATGTTGAGTTTGAGATGGTGGGTGGACATCCAAGAGGATGTACTAGAAAGGCAGTTGGAGACGTGTGTTAAAAGAGAGGGGGATAGATCTGGTGATGAGAGGTAGATTTGAGTGTCATCTGTATAGAGATGGCACTGAAGCCCAAAAGAGTGTATTACGGTACCAAGTGAGGATGTGTCCTAGGAGGAGGGGGCCTAGGACTGAACCTTGGGGCACCCCAACAGACAGGGGGTAGGTAGAAGAAGTGGTGTCAGAGACACGGAATGATCGATTTTGTAGGTATGATGAGAACCACGAGAGAGCAGTGTCTTGAATACAGAGGGGGGAGAGGATATGGAGTAGAAGTGGATGGTCGACTGTATCAAAGGCAGCAGAGAGATCTAGAAGAAGTAGAATGGAAAAGTGACCTTTTGACTTGGCGGAGATCAAGTCATCTGTGACTTTTCTAAGAGCTATCTCAGTGGAATGTTGGGGCCGGAAGCCAGATTGGAAGGTGTCAAGAAGGGAGTAAGAGGAAATAAAGCTGGTAAGGCGGTTATAGACGAGCCGCTCCAGCAGTTTGGAAGCCAGGGAAGGCAGTGAGATAGGGCGGTAGTTAGATGTGACGTCAGAGTCAGATGAGGGGTTTTTGGGGATGGGTGTAAATATGGCATGTTTTAGAGAAGATGGAAACGTGACAGTATTTAGGGAAAGGTTGAAGAGGTGTGTGAGAGCTGGGATTAGTGTGGTTGAGAGGGTAGGGATAAGCTGAGATAGAATAGGATCTAGAGAACAGGTAGTGAGGTGAGTGGATAATAGCAGTTTGGAGATTTCGTCCTCTGTAGTCGGGTCAAAGCAGTTCATGGTGGCAGTGGGATTGGGGAAGGGAGAAGACTGGGTGTTGTTGGTTAGTTGAGAGGGTGGAGTGTGTAAACCACTATGAGAGGAGAGTTCATTGCGAATGTTTTGAATTTTATGCATAAAATAGTTGGCGAAGTCTTCAGCTGTGAGAGAGGAAGGGATGGGAGGAGGTGGTGGTCGGAGGAGAGTATTGAAAGTAGCAAACAGATGCTTGGGGTTAGAGGACAGGGTTGATATTAGTGATGTAAAGTACTGTTGTTTGGCAAGGTTGAGGGCGGAGGAATAGGAGCGTAACATAAATTTGTAGTGGAGGAAATCTGCTGAAGTGCGTGATTTCCTCCATAGTCGTTCAGCAGTGCGGGAGCACCTCTGGATGTATCGTGTTTGTGTAGTGTGCCAAGGTTGTGAATGAGAGTGAGGGTGTCTGCGTGTGGTTATGGGGGCCAGAGTATTAAGGGTGGAAGAGAGAGTAGAGTTGTAGAGTGAGGTGGCAGTGTCGGTGCAGGTGAGGATGGTGATGGGGCTGAGAAGGGGTTGGATAATAGTGGAGAGATGAGCAGGGTCAAGTGCTCACAGGTTTCTGTTCATGATGGTGGCAGGGGTTGAAGAGGGGTGGTGAGAGGAAGATGTGGTATATATATATATATATATATATATATATATATATATATATAGCCACTGTACCACTGTCCACCAAGCATCCTTCTTACATCTCCTTTACACTCCAAGATTATATAAACAGCGACTTTAACACATTTCTAAGTCAATATGTTTACTGGACCGCTGTAATTCAAGAAAAAAAAACACTTGTTTGTCAAGTATACACTAAAATAACATTAGTAGTTGTGTAAGACACTAACTTAAAACAATCATTATTATTATTATTATTATTAACTTTTATTTGTAATGTGCCAACATAGTCTGTAGCGCCTTACATGGGATAAGAACACGAAAGAATACAATGTTAACAAACTGCAGAAAATGGAGGGCCCTGTTTTGAGCTTAGAAACTTTGCAGAAAGTACTTTTTTCCAAAGCACCCTACAAGATTGGAAACTCACCATAGACCAGGGAGAAAATAATAATTTTCTTAGGTAGGTAGTTAGAAAGGGAGAGGGGGGAGGGATCAGTTAGAAAGTCCTAGTGATGTAAAAGACTCAAGGATGTCTGGAGGGTATAAGGTGTTTCACAGGTAAAACAACGGGAAAATATGATTTTTTGAAGACTCAGTTTTTGACTACAGGAATCCATTTAGTGTTTGGTACATCACATCCTGAGAGAGTTCTTTGTTTGTAGTTATCAGAGGACGAGAGGCAGAACTCAAGAGCCTTTGTTTGATAACAGGATAAGACTGGAATTAACACCACACCTCTTCCTCATGACTGTCCAGAAATGTAAACACCCCTCTCACACCAATATATTATGGATCCCTCCATGGTCCTGCACAGGCATCACAATTATTATTTTTTTCTAATTAAAAACTAGTTGTATGACTTTTTCAGATTAATTATGCTTTTAGTCAGACTTTGAAAGTTTTCAAAAATATTTTGTTTTCATTGTGCAGTGGTCCTTTAAATCTGAGTTGTCATACATCTATTGTACCTAAAAATAGAGGAATACCGTAGCAAAACACCAGCAGAAGTTAAGCATTGTACTGTATGTATTTTAATTTTAGCACAAAAAGTTTAAAAATACAAATAAGTGTTTAGAGGAGAGAAGGCAAACATCTTATATATCAATGATAGGTAGAAACCCTTGCTCCATGTATGCCCATGGAAAATGATGTCAGTAGACTATACACAACATGCTGGAGTATCAGAAGCAAATTAATCTTAATCTTAATAGTATCAGCAATGAGGAAGGTACATCTCACCATCACATGCTTGTAATGGTCATCTCTTTATAAACACATTTCTTCAAGACAAAGTAACCATAATCTCTTTCCTTTCAACATTTGGAAATATGAATTTTAAATTGTCCTGTGACTGGATGACCACTGACTGGCTACAATTCTGTGACTTATTTTTTAACCCCCCCGGTGAATACATGACCCATGCAGGATCCACTTAGGCTAAGATGATGAATAAAGGACACGACGACTGAAATGGGAGAACAACGGGCCACAGCTTTATTTGTAAACAATTGTATATAACAACACATAACTTTATTTACACAAAATACGGTAATATTTTTTCCGGGGGAGGAGCCCGGCCACGGACAGTGACCTCATGCTTTGGGCCCTGCCCAAAGCCCCAATGCTTATATTAAGCCCTGTGAGGTAGGGCTAACGCCCACTTAGGCCAGTGGGCCGGGCAACTCACCTCCCGCCAAGCCATAAAACATAACGAAATACACAAAATGTGCCACTTCTCCAAAATTCCTTGAATGCAAAAACCTCTTTCTTTTTTTTCTTTTTTTTTAAACTATATACATTTTACATTTTTACAAACAACCAAATTAACAGGGTGGGTGGGTGGCATTTTAGTCCGGAGACACGCCCCCGACGCAGCTGATTGGCTGAACGGCCTCACAGGCTCCACTGGGTCACGCGACACTATGTGCTGACCCAGGAAGCCTGTGCAGCCACCGCGTCATACAATATCCTCACTAATGTAGGTGTCTTGTCTACACTGTTTCTACTGCATTTAAAGTATGCAAAATATATCTCATATTATATATATATATACTGTATATATATATATATTATATTTACTAAAACACTTCTATTTCCTTTACTGGGTGCAATTCAATCGTTTGTATTACTTACATGTACTTTTTTATTTTAAAATGTTAGCCTGGATTTTGTCTTATGGATAGAGCAGACTGTTCAGGAATATCCTGACATAGGCATTGATTCAATCAAATTAAATGCCTTTCACAAGTGAAAACACTCAAGATACTGTTATTCAGTGGAGATTATTTTTCATGTTTTAAGTATTTTCTCTTGTGGGTACAGTAGATCTCTCCAAAAATTCTCCATGTATGGTAAAGTAGCATAGTATAATAGGCCCAATGTTGGTGTGAGGTCTTGGAAACATATTGCCCCATAGAATGAAGAACCTTAGTGATTCTGCAAAAATGTAAAAATGATTTGATTCTTTTCTAATAGTAACATCTAGCTCAAGTAGTTGCAGAGGTTTCTCATTGGAAGTAAGGCTTTCCCCATATTGTATCTACACCAAAACATTGCAACGGCACCATCAGATTGCATCAGTTGATGTGGGAAAGTGCTTCTCCTTTCTAGCTAGAGCTAAAGTCTGTAAATGCAAGAAGACCTTGGCAACTTTGAATAACAATCTTTGACAGAGCTCTAAAACCAGGAATGAAACAGGATAGAAAGGATGCACCTTGAAATATGTATGCTGAATATAATATATACTAGGAAATTGTCAGTCAAACATGTAGTAAAATTATAAGGCTGGCAATGCTGTTTACCACACAATGCTAGGCTATGGGCCCTCTAAGCACATTCCCCCCCTCCTCTCCCTCCCTTGTGTCTCAGTTTCCCCCTCCTCTCCCTCCCTTGTGTCTCCTCCCCCCCTCCTCTCTCTCCCTTGTGTCTCCTTTTCCCCTCCTCTGCCTCCCTTGTGTCTCCTTATCCCCTCCTCTCCCTCCCTTGTGTATCCTTTTCCCCTCCTCTCCCTCCCTTGTGTCTCCTTTTCCCCTCTTCGCCCTCCCTTGTGTCTCCTTTCCCCCTCCTCTCCCTCCCTTGTGTCTCCTTTTCCCCTCTTCGCCCTCCCTTGTGTCTCCTTCCCCCTCTCTCTCCCTTGTGTCTCATTTCCCCCCCCTCTGCCTCCATTGTGTCTCCTTTTCCCCTCCTCTACCTCCCTTGTGTCTCCTTTACCCCTCTTCCCCCTCCCTTGTGTCTCCTTCACCCCTCTCCCTCCCTTGTGTCTCCTTTCACCCTCCTCTCCATCCCTTGTGTCTCCTTTTCCCCTCGTCTCCCTCCCTTGTGTCTATTTTCCCCACTTCTCCCTCCCTTGTGTCACCTATTTACCCACCTCTCCCTCCCTTGTGTCTCCTTTTCCCCACTTCTCCCTCCCTTGTGTCTCCTTTTTCCCCACCTCTCCCTCCCTTGTATCTCCTACCCCCTCCTCTGCCTCCCTTGTGTCTTCTTTCCCCCTCCTCTCCCTCCTTTGTGTATCCTTTCCCCCTCCTCTCCCTCACTTGTCTCTCCTTTTCCCCTCCTCTCCCTCCCTTCTGTCTGCTTTTCCCCCACCTTTCCCTCCCTTGTGTCTCGTTTTCCCCCACCTCTCCCTCCCTTGTGTCTCTTCTTCCCTCTCCTCTCCCTCCCTTGTGTCTCTTTTGCCCCCTCCTCTCCATCCCTTGTGTCTCCTTTCCCCCCACCTCTCCCTCCATTGTTTCCCCCCACCTCTCCCTTCCTTGTGTCTCATCCTCCTCCCTTTCCCCCCTTATCCTCCCTCCTTCCCCCCTCTCCAATAACCACCCTATCCCCTTTCCCCTCTCTTGTTACTTTGATCTGCATCTTCTGCGTGTGTCCGGAACCGGCATATGATAATGACGTGACACGCATGTGACGTCACGTCATTAGAGAATGCTGGTTACGGACACACGCAGAAGACGTGCTGCAGCAGCAGGAGCTCAGAGGATCAAGGTAAGAGAGGGGAAAAGGGAAAGGGAGGTTATTCGAGAGGGGGAAGGAAGGAGGATAAGGGGAGAGGGAGGATAAGGGGGGAGGTTTGCGGCCCTCACTGAGGCCCTTACTGCGGCCCGTAATAGCTCGCCTCACTTCGCGAGGCTCGCAGTTCCGGCCCTATGGGCCGCAAAGCGTCACCAACGGGTCGTATATATCCACAACTTATATAGGTTATTATTGTGGTTTATGACCTAAAGACCCAATCAAAAGAGGAACTGTGATTGGGCCTAGCATTTACGAGTGAATGAATGGGCTTGAGAGTGACCAGTGAGAAAAGCAGAGGTATTTCTCCGATGACTGATCCCAATGTCATGCCATGGGATTGGTACAGTGCCAACTTGGCTCAGTGACCAGTTGTAGATGCTACTTTAATGACTTGGCACTGTGTTGTCTGTGGTTGATGGAATTATCACCTGCCCAATCTCCAAAATTAATACCATAGCCCTAATGACATTAATATTGTCCCTATCCCCCAATCGCTAACCATGCAGGGTCATATCCATAGATACCACTAGATGATTTGAACAAAGGCTCTTCTCCCTGATAGACCATCTTAGATTAACCAAGCCTTTATTGTATTTGGCATAACCAACTGTTTGCTATTTGCAATTCACACAGTTATCGAGTATTGATTGTACATGTACCAATTCTTAATGGCCGGGGAAAATTACCTGTTAGAATATATTTGTATTATTCTGAATGAATCCAGTAACCCACTGAGCCTATTGATTTCCTATTATCAAATCTAAAAGCAGAACACACTGCAGGAAGCCATGGGTTAAATATTTTGAGAAATAAAATGTAATGTAATGTGTTTACTGTGGTGCTCAAGTAATAGAAAAGCCAACAATCAGTTGTCAAAGCATACTGAATGTAATGGGTTAAACAAGTGAGAAATGATAATGCTAGCACTTATTGTGAGGCTTTTGTAAAGATTTTACAAGAACTACTCAAAGCTGCTCATTACACCTAACCTTTTAAAATAGTGCTGCTATGTGCTGTTCAAGGCCATTGATGCTGCTTATACATCTCTTAAGAAGCCAGAATGTAAGGCATGTAGCAACATTTGGCTTTCCACAAGCACTATATAAAATGACATAATGATTAAAAGCTTTGTGGCAAAGTTACATGGTAAGTAACAGTACAAATAGAAGACTACTTAGTTACATCCATTGTTGGCTTTTGAATAGAAGCAATATTTGACAACATAGAATATCTTCAACTTCAATTCCATCCTTACAGACGAAAGAGCATATGGTTTTCAGTATTGTGACAATGGTCGAATGTGACTAACTGTTGAAGAAAGAAAAAAGTATGAAGGGGACACTAGGTAATATTACGATGGCATAATAGACCTGAACTGTCATAGAAATTGTGTGTAAATAGAACATTTATTTGAGGACTTGTTTGGAGGATACCAAGCGCTCAGTGTCTGCAGCTCCTCTCTATCAATCACTCCACGGGTTTCCCATAGCTTCCCGAATCAAATTTAAAATCATGACCCTAACACATAAAGCCCTCAACAACAGTGCACCCCCTTATATCTCTGCTCTTGTTTCAAAATACTCTCCCAACCGCCCCCTTCGTTCTGCTAACGACCTTCTTCTTTCCTCCTCTCTCATCACCTCCTCTCACTCCCGTCTTCAAGTCTTTTCTTGCGCTGCCCCTACTATTTGGAACTCCTTGTCCCGCTCCATTAGATTATCTTCCTGCCTCAAAACCTAAAAAAAATTACTAAAAACACACCTGTTTAAAAAATCTTATCACCTTCAGCCTTAATATGTACAATGGCGCACTCCACAGCCTAATAACACTTACACCCACAATCTACAGTACAACACACATACACATCCAATTGACTAAACACATTTTTTCACACCGCCATCTTGCATTTGTCACCGTCTTGTATCACACCTAAACCCTTAGATTGAAAGTTTGCGAGTTTTCAATCTTGTGTCAGTGCCTTGGAAACAAGCTCAATGTATGCTCAAAAACAGGGCCCTCCATTCTTAATAAGGTGTTAAGTTTGTTTTTTGTCATGTACTCAACCCCTGTACAGCGCTACGGAATATGTTGGTGCGATATAAATAAAGATAATAATAATAATAATAATAGAGGATCTACTAACTGACTAAGTGCAGGCTCCCAAAGGAGTTCATCGCCAAACTGTGAGATCTGTTAAATCAGGAACATTGTCTGAGTTACTGGCTTACCATTTGACAATCTACTGTAGAGCACATCTCATCTGGTTTTCCAAAATGGCGGCAATGTACTGCTTTCAGGAGGAGGAAGACGAGCCATGCAGTATTCACTAAAGCAGGGACGTCGAGAAATGTTGAACTCTTGTCCACTAGAGTAGCAAACAGTCCAGTATTTCAGGATAACACTGATTAAACACCAGTGATTTTACCTGTTTCGCTTATACCTCTGCTCAGGTGCAGTTGGCTCAATATTTAAATGCTGACCTGTTTGAAGAAGGTAGCTTTATACCCCTGCATTAACACTAATTTACTACTGATTTTGCACCAGACCTAATGTCACGTACATTAAAAGCATGTGTCCATTAAAATGACGAATCATTTTACATAGCTCCTAGTCCCCCCTTGAGTTTTAATATTGTTAGTGTCCTTTTAACATTAATGAAATGTAGATGACATATAGATACTTCTTAGATGATATACACACTTTGCGTACCCCTACTCTATTCATCTTATCATTTTATCATTTTATATCTATAAGTGTCATAGAAATTGTAAAGTATATGGTTGGCCGGTGAGATTTGAGATGTGATGGCAAGGTTTTAATAGGCCCAGAGGAACATTGAGTTAAAAAAGTAAATTATACGGTATGAGAAGATGCCTAAATCGGTCTTCACTCCCAAAATTTTTGTAAATCTGGGCATTTTGTAAAATATAAATCCTTGACATAATAATACCTACAGAATATTAATATTGAGCTGGTATTCCTCTTTGTTTAGAAAATATTCCACTTATAAACATTACTTGAAGAAAATAGCTACCTGAACAAGTCCCTCACTAAATGCTGACGGACAAGGAACACAAGTTGAAGGAAAAAAACAAGTTTATTTCATTACTCATGTGTGTGAACCTAAAATGATATATCTGGGGATTTGTAAAACACACAGCTCAGCAATATAATACACCAGAGGTTCCCAAACTATGGTCTACTGACCACCAGGAGCACTAAGTTCCATTCAGGTAGTCCATGGTACAGATGAAATTACAAAATAGTTCTGAAACAAAACTTACTAAATGAATCAAAATGAATAAAAATTAGGAGTGAAGAGACTAATAGCTACATTAAATTCGAAGCTTGTATGTGAAACATGAGACCCGCAACGGCTGCGAGCTTGAAGTTTTGCGGATTTAGGGTGCTATTATATTAGAACATGCTGCGAGTTACGGGCTTGAGAGGCAAACTCACTTGTTGGATGTATGGCTGTGAACGTAATCAATTAGTCAAAATCAGAGTTTAGATGGAGCGAATGAAAACAGAGATCGTCAGAATTACGTCACTGAAAAATGGAGGTGGGATTTCAAAGTCTTACGGGGTTCAATTACGAGTTACAATCGGACCCACATTCCAGATGTGATGCAATATTGATAAAGCCGTAAATATGATATTCTATTACATGTGAGTTACAGTATTTGTATTAACACATTGATTGCCGGGATCGACATAACACGGAAATTAAACATGAAATAAAATATTTTATTTGGCCGATTTGCGAGCTTAAGAATGTTGTGCTATTAAATCATAAGACCTTACATCCCTTTCCCTGTTCATAAAACTACAGTAGTGTATGTATATGTGCATTTAAAGTGTTACGGGTTGGACTTTACCCCCCTTGTGGGTCCTCTCTAGCATTAGTTGGCTTATTGGCTCCATTTGCGAGTTACGGGTTTGAACTACAGTGATTTTGATGCAATTTAATAGCGCAATTGGAACGTAGCAGTTACGGGCTTGACAGATCAAAGGATTTGCGGGCTCGCAAGTCTGATTCTCACGTCCCATAGGGTTTTCTCGCTCCTACCCCGCAAGTCGTCGGCGGGCTGGTTTAAGAGGCCAATTTAATAGCCTTAGGTCTTACGAGCTACGTTTTTACACGTTAGAGGAATTTAATCAAAGGATTTGCGGGCTCGCAAGTCTAATTCTCACGTCCCATAGGGTTTTCTCGCTCCTACCCCGCAAGTCGTCGGCGGGCTGGTTTAAGAGGCCAATTTAATAGCCTTAGGTCTTACGAGCTACGTTTTTACACGTTAGAGGAATTTAATGTGGCTGAAAATGTTATCTTCAAAGAGGAATAAGTGTTCAGGCTATATTCCTTTATGGCGCAGGGCAATATAACTGTTATAAAGCACTCAGGAATATCATTAGGTAGTCGAAGCAGACCCTCAGTAGTATTCAGGTGGTCCTCAAAGACCATGGTCAACATGTAAGTGGTCCATGAAAACAATGCTGAAAAATTGGTCACATCATTCTTGGAAATCTACAGCCTTATTAAATTGCAATTCAGTAAATTTAAAAGGGCTCTATTTAAGCACACAGCATATATTATTTACAGAAGTTTTTAGTTAGTGAAGACCTTGCTATTGGATAGAAGTTCACTAACTAAAAACTTCTGTAAATAATATATGCTGTGTGCTTATATAGAGCCCATTAGAATTGACTGAATTGCAATTTAATAAGGCTGCTAGTTACTAATGTCACCAGTCATGCTCTGCACAATATGAAGCTGCTGTGCAAATAGCAGCATGGCATAAGTGGGCATTATCCATATGCCAGCCAGAGATAACAAACCTTACACCCCCCTAAATATTTAAAGGTGAAAGTCAAAATTGAAAGCCTCTGAACTTAGCTGTTTAAAATGTCACTAAAAAGGCTATATTTTTTTCTGAAAAAAATCTCAGGAATAAATAAATATAATTACAATTGGTTGTTGTTGAAAAAAAACAGTGGAAGTGTTAGATAATTGGAAAGTTGGGTGTTGGAGTATAAATGAGATGAAAAGCTCCTCCCTTTCTCCTAATGACTTTTTATTATGTCATTACATATCTCACAGTTGAGATAATAAACGTAATGCTCTGTTTTGGCCATAGGTAATGTAATTAGTTATTAGAAAGTATTGGAAGCCATTGTGCCGGTCGGAGCAAGGAGTTGTTATTATGTATATTTGTTGTTAACTTTGCTTTAAAAATATGTTTTAAGTATTTTGTTATGCCTGGTTTTTAATATATTAATGAATGTTTTAATCGTCTCTCAGCTAAAAGGATAGGTAGGATAATTTAATCCCAGCACTATGACCTGCAGAAAAGAACAGAATTATAAAAATGTAAGAACAGCAGGCGTACGCCTTGTCACAGAACAGAAATTGTTAATTTCTTTCACCTTCACCTTTCATATCCTTATTTACTTCGAAAAGAGAATCCTTGACATTTCCCTTCCTTTAACAGCCAGCACTTTTCAGCAACATCCTCAAACATTTAGAAACATTCTGTTCAACTACTTAGAGTAAGTGTTGTCTAAGGTTGCACTTATTGTATGGATGGGAGCGTGTAAACATCAAAATAATGCAGAAAATGAAAATATCAAAAACAAGCAAATTATGTGCAGTATTTGTAATATTTTTATTTGTAATAATAATAATAATAATTAATTCATATAGCACTTTTCTCCTAAAAGAGAATCAGAGTGCTTAGAATAGTTAAAGGGAGAGAGGGATAGTGATATTTGGTAAAGAAATTCCAAGATTAATTATTTGAAAGCCTTGCTGACATAGAGCCTCATTCAAATGAGCTCTCGGGAGATCTGGGCTTTAGAAATGTATCCCGCAAGTTATTTTGCTATTCAATTGGCGTCCGATCGGGTTACGGGCTCCGGCCTCCGATTCCTTGCGATGGTTCACATCGCAAGTTAATGTCCCTCCAAGCCTTTGATCTTTCACAGCTGCAAGAGTTGCGAACGCTAAAATCGCAAATGGCTATTCAATTGCTATGATTCCCCCTCGCCATGTGAGTCGTCAAGGCCGCAAATGGCAAAACTCAAACCACAAGTCACGGGTAACAAGGAGGACTCGCAAAGGCCTTAAAGACATGACAGGAGCACTTTAAATGCAAATAAAAAAGCAATACTGTACTTTTAGTAAAAGTGATGTTAGGTCTTAGAATTAATAGCACAACATTCTCCAGCTCACAAATCAGCCAAATATGTATAATTCCTGAGCTATATCGATCCCGGCAATCAATGTGTTAATACATATAATGGAACTCGCATGTAATAGAATATCATGTTTACGGCTTTATCAATACTGCAATATTTCAAAAATGCGGGTCCGATGGTATCTCGTAATTGAAGCCTGTAGGACTTTGAAATCAAAACTCAATTTTTCCTTGCCGTAATGATGACGATCTCTGTTTCCATTAGCTGCTTCTAAATCAGGAGTTACAGCCTTTATGATCAAGCTCGCAAATGCTACATACGATGACATGGTTTCCGAATTTCGCTATAGGCCCATAACTTGCAGCCTTCCCAAATTGAATAGCACCGTAACTAGAGTGCCCTGCAGGCCCGCAGGAGGCTCGCAGACATATTGAGTATATTGCATAAGTTACAGCCTCTGAATTGAGTGAGGCTCATAGGGTGTCTTCAGTTTTGTTTTAGAAATGTCCAAGGATGGGACACCTGACTGAATACAGAATAGTCTGTGTGTGTTTAGGATGCTTTGCACACCATCACAGCCTATCCCAATGCCTTAGTGTACTTTACCCACATACAAGGTTGAATCCAACCAAATCACAATATAAACCAACAAATGGCTGCCATATTGATATCCATGAGGAAGGTGTAGTGTGCACAGTTTGGATGAGTTAAAAGTACAATGGAACCTGTAATCATCAAATCCAATTTTTCGGCAAAGGAAATACTCTCATATTTGTCCCGAAAAATCCACGAAAATTAATATAAATGAATTCAATGATAATGTGATTCTACATTTGTCAGATTCGGTATTCATCAGTCCCTCAGAAATGGATTAATGACAAATATAGAGGTTCCACTGTACTCCTATAGGGCATCTTTGTAATTGTTTGCTGTTAAAAAAAAGACAATATGAGTTGCAGTACTTTAAGTGATGTTACTCTTGATTGGTAGTCCAATATGCCTCTCCATGCTATATCTGCCAGCTAATTGCTCTAAATCAGTGGGGGTCACACATGCTAATATCCTCAGTGGACCTCACTGTTTAACTGATTTATCAGCCAGATTTTTCTCTGTAAATCAATGAGATTTCCGTTATTGCTATTGGAAGCTCTGGTACTTATGATAGTTACATTTCCATTGCAGAGGTTGCAAAGTGCATTGAGCGTCTCACCCCACTTGTAAAAGTGGATCAGCAAAAATGGTAGCTACCTCTGCTGCATAATTGCATGAAACAAATAATAAATATTCTAAAGCAAGTGAGGTCGCAAGTTAATTTGCTATTCAATTGGCGTTTTTTTGCCGGCTCCGATTCCGAGTTACGGCCTTGAAAAATGGCAATGGTTAAACTCGTAACTTACAGCCTCCAGAAGCCTTTGATCTCTCACTTTTGCAAGGCTAAAATCGCAAATCGCTATTCAATTGATCAATTTCCCCAAGCCCGCAAATATTTTCACACATGTAAACAGCAAATGAAGAAGAAAATCCAATGAGTGCTAGAGAGGACCCGCAAGGTGGTTAAATACCTATTCGTAGCACTATAAATGCAAAAAAAAATCTATACTGCACTGTAAATAACGGGGAAAGCGATGGTAGACATTAGAATTAATTGCACAACAGTCTCAAGCTCGCGAATCGGCAAGATCTTAGATTTTTATTTATGTTTCATTTAGAGGTTAAATCGATCTCGGGTATTAATGAGTTAATAAATATCAGGCCATCCATATGGACTAGAACAGTATTGGCATTCATTTTCATAATTCAATATTTTGAGGGTTTGCGAGTCTGATCGCATATCGGACCCCCAAATGTAATTGATTGACATCTCATTTTCTATTGGCTTTTTCGAAATGGGATGTTACGCGCTTGCTTAATTGATCATGTTCCCGCCCTGAACTGCTACGCCCCAGTGCATTGTTTATGGTTTTGGCTTTGGGGCAGCAACTTGCGGGCTTGAGCAATTGAATAGCATCGCAATCAGAGACGAAGGGGAGACATTTTGCTGTTTGCGATCGAGTTGCGGGCTTCGAATTGAATATGGCCCATAGTCTTTTATATAGTGTTGATTAGGGTAGGGACTGTGGATTAAGCCTGTCTTCCAAGGAAACATCTAAATTGTACACTAGGCATTTTTTATTTGCTTGTCTTTAAAAGGGCATGTTTCACTATGAAAATATAATAAATGTTTAAAATTAATTGGAGCTTGCATGATATATCTATGTTAGAGCATACAAATGTATTCATGTCTCACTGGCTGACAATTTAAGAAAAAGAAACACTATTTTACATGCAACAAATAATAATAATGTGGTACTTTAATATAGCCAGTTACCTAATTAATGTCATCTGCAATAACGGTATTTATTGGAATTCTGAGCAGGAAATAAGTCTTTTAACTTATTTTAGACGTTCAAATGTGAGCACAAAATGCCCTATTTATTTAATGTACTACTGTACGGTGGAGGGCTTCTATCGCTCTTTTGCCCACCCTAAATTAAATGATTGTTGTGGCAAACTACCTTCTTATAATATCTACTACACACGCTAGGAACAAGCGCCATGATGATGAGAGGCAGTAACCTCGAAACAGCTGTCCGTGGGCTTTGCTTAAAGCTGTGTAATACAGCAGGCATATGCCTAAAAGGAGGCATGTTTGAAATGGTTTGGATTAAAGAGCAAAGCTTTTGTGGGCACATTTGCATGTGCCTGCCCAGGTTCCCAGAATGCAGTGCAATAACGGTATTTCTTGGAATTCTGAGCAGGAAATAAGTCTTTAAACTTATTTTAGACGTTCAAATGTGAGCATAAATTTACTATTTATTTGCTAAACTTTATTTAGAAACCAGAAAAGTATTTTATGGTAGCCCTACCTGTTGGTAGGAGATTCATGTTAATCCTGTCCATTTCTACGTAGGCATTGCATCTATGCTACATGTCTTCAGTTACTTATTTGATTATTTATTAATTTATTTTTAATTACAAGATGGTCAGATTTATACCAGACCCATTCATATTTATGCACCCTCCCACACCCCAGTCCTCAGGCCTCCTATCAAGATTACCACACACATTAACACAGAATTGTAAGTTTTTATGTATTTATGTAAAAATATAAAAGTGCCAGGTACACATAAAACAAAACTGTCACCTTTAGATTGTAAGTTTGCAAGCTTTCAATCTTGTAAGTTGCTCTTGGAAAGCACTGTGTACGTACAATTTTAAGCTCAAAGACAGGGGCCTTCATTCTGTTGCATTGTGTCAGTATTGTTATGTGTCTTGTGTTTAAAGGCATATCTAAGTGAGCTGGATTGTGAATGCATCTGATAGAGGAGAATCAGTAGTGTATGCAAACATTTTATTTGCATGAGTAAATACCAAAATAAACATTTAAACACTTACCTTTAAGTTAGCAAAATATATTGTAATTTATGACAGTTTAAAAACAGGGTTAACACCCTCTCCAAACCCAGGCTAAATAAGCATTCATTTCAAAAATAGTTTTGGCCAATCAGGAGGAAGTAGAGGCTGAAACATTTGTGGTTGCTGTCTGTGCTGTAAAGCAGCCTGGGAAATGTAGTCAGATTCATATGAAAATAAATAGTACTTTCTAAAATGCACCAATCTGTGCAGCATATTCACAGTAGATTACACCTGCAGTTGTCTGTTCTCCTGTATCACTGCTGCTGGTGTTTACATTTCCCACAAGGAGACGAGCAGAGAGAAATAAGCTGTGACCCCAGCAACCATGTGACTGACATCACTTCCTCTGGAAGTCACAACCTGTACCCACTGTTATGTAACCCCCCTATGGGTGTAAAATTCCAGATAACAGTACCCAGAATATAAATATGTAAGTACATTAAACTTTTTAATAAAATGCATATTTTTCTACTAATCAGTGACTGTTTTTTAGGAAACATTTGAAACCCAGGAAACTTCTGTTTACTATTATCCCCTGAATAGCACTATGGAATATGTTGGAATGTTACAAATAAAGGATAATCATATATATAGTTGTCAGCAATACGAGAGCCGCAGTTGCTGGCAAGGAGTGGCGAAGGCTCTCCTTGCGCTGGTGGAGATGTGCCCCGTAGGCGCTCATCCCTACAACCCACTACGTCTTTCGGACCGCAAATGCGGACCCTCACGAAAAGAGGGGCCACATTTGCAGAGGTGGAGGCTTCAGCGTTGGCTGCAATGATCCGCAGGCTCATTGCAGGCCGCAAATGGGCCGCATTTGCGGAGGTGGAGGCTCACAATCGGGACTTTATAAAAAAAAAAACACGCAATGACTAACTACGGATTTACACAAAAAAATATGAGCCATGGGACTTTGAAAAAAAAAAATTGCGGACTTACACAAAAACAATTATGACCCACGGAACTTCGAAAAATTCCATTACGGACTCGCAAAAATACGACCTTAACAACCTGCGCACTGTGACAAACATTTAAAAACACATAAATACACACAAAAATTAAATAAAAACCTTACCCACAGCAAAGGGGGACATCCAGCACTTCTGCAAAACAGGTTAAACCTACATTTTAGTCAAATTTACAAAGTTTAAAAATCGGCTGCCGAAAAAAAGAACGCGAGTCTACACGACCCCTAAAGCCGCTAAATACCACAAAGCAAATACAGCTTTTACTAAAACCTGTACAACCTACAACATACACTATTAGCAAGGACGCTACATCATACAAACCCGCGTACCACATACACATTCGCCGCCATTTTACAACACTAACTTACAGATTGCCGAAGTACCCAGCTACACTAACAGTTTCCCCTCATGCACGCAGCCTATTTACACTACACACTGCACACATTGCAGACACTTACACCTCAGTTCAACAACACTGCAAATCTAAATTGTATGCTGCAGGTACATCAAAACAGATAGTTAGCTCTTCAGCACATTCCTTGATGCATATATTGATTACAGAGAGGTAAAGTATATAAATTTATGATTTCATAACTTAATAATTAGCATTAAAAAAACTAAATAGACACAAAAACAAAAAAAAATTAACACCACACTACCGCAAACAACAACAAACACCTTCACCGCGCCACCCACAAGGAGCGCCAATGCTCCTCATAGGACACAAACGAAACCACAAACTAGATCACTGCGGACCTTACAATAAGCGCAAAAGCGCCTATCATAACAACAAATACACCAACCCAGAGACCAAAGGCGCTCAGCACCAGCCTTTCAATGAGCGCACAAGGATCTCACACCACCAAACCACTTTTCTCTGTGGCAGACAGCATTACCTGCCTTACAATTTTATTGCCGCCATTTTTTGACGGGCATATAATAGTTGTCAAGCTGCGAGTCGTAGTCACGCTTTGCGTGGTGCGTACGAGTTAGGCGATGAGTGCCGCAGGTGCTCATCACTTGCGAGCCTCGCGAGCTGTTAAGGCAATTAAACTCACAGCACAACAGCAATGAGCGAGCAGGGAAGGCAATTAAACACGTGGGACTTAGCCACAAAACACTTAGTAAACGTGCTATCGCATTAGCCTTCAAGCACTTGTCAAACGTGGGACTTACAAAAAAAAAAAATACGAGAAGCGGGACTTTGAAAAAGAAGAATACACATAGCAAAATTACGAGGTTAACGGCTGAACCGCGAACATCCAAAAAACACAAAGAAATTATAAATAAATACAACAAAAATGTCGCCCACAGCACAAGGGAACAGCCAGGACTTCTGGGAGTGAGGTGGAACGCGAGTTTAAGCCAATAAGCGTAACACATTAATAACATTACGAATCTACAATGGCGCTTTACACAACTAATCCAAAGGATTTCCCTCGCGCACACAACTAATTTCTAATGCACAGTTGGCACATTCATTACACTTTATCATCAGAGCACCAACGCTCACTGTACATTGTGTGGTGCCGGAAAATGTAAACAGATTGTTAGCTCTTCAGGCTATTGATTGCTGGATATATTAATTACAAATAGGTAAAGTACTAATTTACTCAAGAACTAATTAATTCATTATTGATTAAGTAAATATAGATAAATATATAACTCTCTTTATAATGAGTAACGAAGGAGCTCAGAGGAGCAAAAATAGACGAGACAAGAGGTTCGCCATGAGCGCTGAAGGCCCTCACAGTACAAAAAGCTTTACATTGTGTGTCAAACGGCATTCCCATGGCTTCAAATGTTATTGCTCCGTCATTTTTGACAGGCAAGTCGCTAGTATAATACTAATTAGTTGTCTTTGAATATATACACACACAGCACTACACCAGGGGCCTCATTCAATTGCGAAATTGTAGCTTACAAGAGGCCGCAATGTAGCCCGTAAACTAATTTGCTATTACAGCCCATCTAAGCCTCTCATCTTTCAAGCACACAAGAGTTACAATCGCAAATTGCTATTCAATTGCTACAATTCCTCAAGCCCACAAATATTTTCACACCTGTAAATGTAAAATTTAGAAGAAAATCCTACGGGTACCAGATAGGACTTGCAAGGGGGTTCAACCCCTGTCCGTAACCATCTAAAAGCAAATAAAAAATCAATATTGCACACTAAATGATGGGGAAAGCAATGAAAAGTATCAGAATTAATTGCACAACAGCCTGAAGCTCGTAAATTTGCAATCAAATGTTGTTTTTTTTATTTGTCATTTCTGTTTTATCAATTTCGGGAATCAATGAGTTAATACATATCAGGCCACCCACATGGACTAGAACATTTCCTTCATTCATTTTTATTATTTTGTACATTGCCGGTTTTGCAATTCTGATCGCAGATTGGACCCCTAAATGCTAATTGATTGACATGTAACTCCATGTTTTACTGACGTAATGATGACGGTCTCATATACTATTGGCGGTTTTCAAATCGGGAGTTAAAGCCTTGCTTAATTGATCTGTATCACGCTCTAAAATGCTACATACGATTGCATGTTTCGGCTTTCAGTTCTTAACTTGCGGGCTCTTTGAATTGAATCGCTTTGTAATTGTAGCAAATCACAAGCCCGCAGACATACGGTCTGTATACTGTAAGTTGAGGGCTTGCAATTGAATGAGGCCACAGGTCTTCAGGTAGCCTGCTCCCCCCCCTGATTATATACTGTCGTAGGCTTAGGCCTTTCTGGACAGAAACACATGAATATTTCTAAGAACCAGGATCTGAACCTTCATCCCAATAAATAGTATGAGTGTGGTTGTGGGAATATAGGTGCAGGAATACCCCATTTAACACTGTAGATGGTTCCAGGCAATAGGAGAGTTAAGCGAAACAACTTTAAATAGGGCAGTTTAACATGGGGAAGATAGGGATAGGGGAACTCATGAAAATGTAAACTCATTTGGTTTTATATGAACTTTAAAGAAACAGCAAACATAACACTAACTGAACATTAGCAGAAATATAAGCAATATGGAGTGTTATTGCGAATCAGAGCGTTAAACGAGGTCCAACAGGCAAAAATAGTGTTATATCGAGGCAGTGCGATAGAGAATCAGAGCGTTAAACGGCGTCCGTTAAACATCGTTATAGCTTGGTTTAGCGTTAAACGGGGAATTAGAGGAAAAACTGAGCTATAGCGAATCAGCGCTAAAAGGCGTAGCGTAGGCAGGTATACCTGTAGTTATTATTGGTTTCATTTGTATCTATTTTATGATTGCAACATGGCGCGAGTCTCAAATGGGCAGCATTGACACGCGCTGTGCCGCATCTACACGGCTAGATGAATGATCCCAATTGTAGACGTTGATTGCACATCCCCTGATATTGTCTATTATCTCATCCTTTTTTTACTTGTTAGTAATAAATGCTTCTGTTAACAGAACAGCATGCTGATGCGTTTTTCCTGCCATTGTATGTAACATATTTTCTAATTCTTCTGCCCTATTCAGCATTTGACCCCAACGTTAGGGGATTATGGTATTAACTCCCTGCACACATTCTTTACAGACTTTCACTAAATACTGTAAGCCTGCTGCAGAGCAGAATAAAAGTGAAAGCAGACCGTCTGGTCTTAAGCTGTGGACACACAAGGTCGGTGTCCAATTGGAAGGGAAGCAGAATTTTAAAAAGAAAGAGGTTTGACAAAATTGTAATCCGTGTCATTTTCATTTCTCTTACCCTGTGGATTTGGGTGATTTTATTTACACTGTCAGCTTGAGCCTGGGGATTGAGAATGAAGCTTTTATGCAGATTATTAAGAGTACATACAGTACACCGATGGCTTGGATACTGCTACGTGCTACTACAAATAAGGATGCCACCCCTATAAATTATGCACATGCACGACATACTGCTATGTCACCCTGCAAATAGCAGCACATTGTAACATGAAATAAAATAAGTGGGAATTATCCATATGCCAGCCAGAGATAACAAGCCATACACCCCCCTAAATATTTGAAGGTGAAAGTCAGAATTGAAAGCCTTTGAACGTAGCTGTTTAAAAAGGCTATATTGTTTCAGAAAAAACCTTGTAAATAAATAAATAGAATTACAATTGGTTGGAAGTGTTAGATAATTGGCCTTGAAATGCTCTGTTGTTAGATTTTGTCATAGATAATGTAATTAGTTATTGGAAAGTAGGGTAGGTTTCTAATAAAGGTTTCTTCCCAGTCGTTAATCATCTTTTTTTAACATTCAAAGCTCCCACTAGCACTAGATTTCAAGGGACAAAGGAAATAATAATAAAATGTTGGTGATCTACATGGTCTAACTATAAAAATGAATAAAAGCCTGCTTTCTCTTATCAAGTGTTCCTTGTTCACGTTATTATCCTTACTAGGGGCCTCATTCAATTACTATTTGGCCAATTGAATAGGGCTCTATATAAGGGCAGAGCATATTTTTTTACAGAAGTTTTTAGTTAGTGATCTTTTATCCAAAAGCAAGGTCTTCACTTACTAAAAACTTCTGTAAAAAAAAATATGTTCTGTGCTTATATAGAGCCATATTCAATTGGCCAAATCACAATTGAATGAGGCCCTATGTGAGGTGGGTAAAGAGCAAGTATATTGCATCTTCTAATGCACACAACACGGCTAAGCACCTTCCCATTGGTCCCCGTGGTAATGTGTTGCATGTGGAGATTCATAGTTTGCAGTCCACCCTCCTCAAACAGTAACATGCTCTGAGTGTTGTGAGGTGGGAGAGAGCCCAACATGGCAGCCTCCTAGTGACAAGCAGGGGGAATTTACAATCGAATAACAGTTTATAATTTTATATAAATAGGCTAATGTAATGTTGACTATGTAAGATGCAAATTATACTTTTAAAGAACCGTAACTCATTTTACCTGCTGTACGTACAAATGTAATTATATATAACTTTATTATGTGTATCCATAAAATACATGCAGCCTTATTAAACTGCAGTTTGGCAAATTGAAAAGGGCTCTACATAAGCACATAGCATATTTTTTTTACAGAAGTTTTAGTTAGTGAACTTCTAACCAAAAGCAAGGTCTTCACTAACTAAAAACTTCTGTAAAAAAATATGCTCTGTGCTTATATAGAGCCCTTTTCAATTTGCCAAATTGCAATTTAATAAGGTTGTTAGTCTCTGGATCTTGATGTCGTTTTCAAGACATTTTGTATTTGACATGCATTTTGCATTTTGGAGAACAAAAAAATTGGTCTAATATTACCACCCCTGTAAGGCATAACCATTTTTTTTTTTTTATATACTGTAACACAATACTTAGATTATCTAATCAATCCCTAAATTATTGCCACAGGATCTCTTCCTAGTTTTCTCCTTTTTGCTCCTTTCTGTGTGTTTGTGAGACAGTCCTGCATTTGTTTTAAAGTATGCTTTTTGTTTTTTCACACACTTAATAGATAAAATATGCTTGCTTTTTATAGTATTTAATAAAAAAAAAATTATTGGTGTAGTTGTAAACTTGTGTAAACTTGAGCTCCTCTATAATGCTCTTCACAATGAAGATTTTTCTGCATACTGATGCATCGTTATATGGAACATTTTAATAATTAGATTTTTGGAAGAAAAATCCAAAACCACAATATGTGACTTAAATAGATGCATGGTCACTGTCATGACCGATTGTGGGGCCATGATGGGATCCCCCTGCATCCCACAAGGGGGATCCCATCATGGGACTCTTATACTTACACTTTCTGCCATGTATGTTAGTGTGACAACAAAGAGTAAACTCTGCAGGAATTTGAATGTGTATATGGCCGCTTTGAATATTTGTTTGGGCAGAGAGGGCACGGGGGGGAGAGATGGGGTAGTACATTAAGCAGAAACTTGTGATGCTGATGCGGAATTCCCAGATGCTTCTCTACTCCTATGCCTAGTATAGGCATAAAGTAATAGGCTTCACCTAACATCAAAAACACAGGTCTGGGGTATCAGGTGACTTAACCATATAACCCCCAGTTCTTGTATATCTGGCGATGGGAGGGGGGTTGTGGCTGGTGATGAGGTGAGGAGGTCCACTATGATTCTAGGCCTTCTGTAACAGGGAAGAATTCATGTGGGAGGAGATAAAACAAACCTCTCTGGTCCAAGATGATGGGCTAGAACTGGGGGTATGGTTTATTTTGGAATTGTTAAAATGTGTCTGATGATAATAAAGTCAGTCTTCTATGCACTAAATAACGGTGTGGTCTGATTTCTCTGCAGCTCCATGACTGGTGTCCGGATCTAAATTGCTGGTGTGCTGAGATAAGCATAAAGTCACAACCTGCAGATTGTTCCTATAAGCTACAATAGGAAAATTAGGGGTGTACTGAGCCCCTTGTCTCTGATGTGACATATTTGTTGGCAGTGGTGCGGTAACCAGCAGAAGGATGGCTACCTACAAGGACATGATGGAGGAGCTAAAGGGAGAGGACGAACTGGAGGCAGGTTATAATGTTGTGCAGGTCACCCCAGGCCCAGGCCCTGGCCCCAGGTTATCTGCAGCTGAGGAGGATGAGGTATCCAGGAAGTTCCAGGTGTGGAGGGCTGTTATGCCAGAGCAAATCACCGAAACAAATAGTGGAGGAGATCCAGTGGGAGAAGAGAAGGGTACTTAAATGTCCTTCCCGAGTTCCTGTGCATGTGGAACTTCTATCCCCAGTGGAGGCAGAAATCTCCTGCAGGCTGGCAGGAGACAGAGAGGATGAAATCCAGGTGACGAAGGAAGGCAAAGCACTGCCAGGGAATGGCCCTTCTAAAGCAATGAATGGCGTTCCTGGGATTGTGGCAGGGCCATTAACTGTTAGGCTGGCTGGAGGAAATGGTATCTAAATAGATTGCCATGGAGAAGCAATATGATGCCTGGATAGAGCCTGTTGATGCCCTTGTAGAGAATCCTTATTTTTGATTTAAGCTAATGGGTGGGCTCTTGGAGATCGTGTATGGTGATCGTGAGTGTGTCATGGGGGCAGTAAAGAGGCAGAATAACTTGTTTCTTAAACTCTGCCAAGGTCGGGGACTAGAACCATGTTTCCAGAAGGGCTAATCTGCTGGAACCCCTGATTCACCAAGAGATGCAGCTGGAGGCTGAGTATGTTGAATTGCTGGATGAGGCATCCATGGAGGGATTTTGGCCATCCAGATGGGAGGAACCCTGTTAGGCAGACAGGGATGAAGAGGACTGGTTATCGGACCCTTACCAACCAGGTAGTATGGACAAGAGTAATTTTGCTCAAGGGGTCTGGGGAGAGAATGTTATGAATGCTGACCAGGACTATGTCAATATGGATGTACAAATGGCCCAGGCCAAGTTAATTTTTTCTATGACTGGGCCAGATGAGGACTGTACTATGCAGTGTGGGTACATACTGAAGAAATGGAATATGGGACTCACACTGTGACATCAGGCCAGGTGGAGGACCTGGAAGGGAGCCTCTGTGCTCCAGGGTCCTTGAAAGAACCAAGTATGAACTGTGCCCTGGGAATGGACTGTGAACCATTGAAGGAGCTCCAGCTGATAGCCAATGTCTGGGAGCCAACCACAGTTCAAGGGACAGACTCAGCAAGCAGACCTGGAAGCATGGCAGACCCAGGGGTGCAGCCCTATACAAGTGGTGGGTGCACCATTGCTAACAACAAGGCAGTGGGGAACAGATGATGTCTGTCAAATTGATGGCCCAATGGAAAGTCTGAATCAGAGCAGAGAGATCGTGCTGGACAGATACCAAGCCAATAAACTAGACTGGGACAGCACTCCATATTGTGGGCCCAAGCAGAGCTGAAGCACAAGGAGAAATGGAGTTCCATGCCCAGACCGTTGTGCCAGGTGAGCGGGGGTACCATGCCCAGACTATGGTGCAGGGGAAAATTGAGTACAGTGCCCTGCCAATGTTTCAACACAGGGGGTGGAGGCTACAGAAGAGGCCCAGATCTCTGATGCCAGACAGCAGATCCAGCTGGCAGGGTACCCATTGGGATCATTGATTGCTTTTGTTCCATAGGAATATGACTATGCTCCTGGCCTAATAGCCAATGAGGGACACTTGGCATGGACTGTGGGGGTCATGCTGGTGTCAACACCAGAATTGTTTTCTCTCATATAATTTCTACAAGAAAATAATGGCAAAAATCTGTTTTGTGCACCCAGAATCAGGGCCCGTGAAGGGAGAGGCCTGCTTTTTTTTAATTTTTTTAAAAAAATTTTTAGCAGGGTAGATTGAGTTACTGCTTGAAATTGGGGGGCTTGTACAGTGATTTCCCCTTTCAAGATGTCTGCTAGCCTGAAGGTATCACGTTACATGGATTACACATAGGGATCCCCATGTTGCTATTTCCAGCACCTCACACTACTTGTTCTCCCTGCGTACGCAGGAAAATGGGGAACCACACAATGCCTCTCCTGGGATTGTATATCTAAGCCGCAGAATGCCGCCATTCATCTGATTAAAGACGGACACTGAGATTCTGCATTTAAAAAGGGCGGCCAGCTGTTATAACTGATTTTGGGGCCATAATGGAACCCCCCCGCACCCTACACGTATCACTCTTATTTGGGACTCTTACACTTTTTGCCATGTATGTTAGTATGAAAACAAAGAGTTAACTCTGCAGGAATTCGAATGTGTGTATGGCCGCCTGGAATGTTTGTTTGGGCAGAGAGGGCACGGGCGAGAGATGGGGTAATACATTAAGCAGAAACTTGTGATGCTGATGTGGAATTCCCAGATACTTCTCTATTCCCTAGTCTAGTATAGTCATAAAGTAATAGGCTTCATCTAACATCAAAACACAAGCCTGGGTTATGGAGTGACCTAACCAGGTAACCTCCAGTTCTTGTGTATCTGACAATGGGAGGGGTTTGAGGCTGTTGATGAAGGTGAGCAGGTCAACTAAGAATTCAGACCTTCTCTAACAGGGGGAGATGAAACAAACCTCTCTGACCCAAGGGGATGGGCTAGAACTGCGGGATGGTTTATTTTGGAATTGTTAAAATGTGTCTGAAGATAATAAAGTCAGTCTTCTGAGCACTAAACAATGGTGTGGTCTGATTTCTCTGCGGCTCCATGACCGATGTCCGGATCTAAATTGCTGGTGTGTTGAGATGAGCATAAAGTCACAACCTGCAGATTGCGCCTATAAGCTACAGTAGAAGAATTAAGTGTGTACTGAGCCCCTTTTCTCTAAGTTGTGACAGTCACTACCAAGAAATTAACTATGCAAGCATTATATTGCAATAATCCTTCCCTTCATTTCCCAACTGAACTAAATCGTCTGCGCTGGAGGAAGGTTAAGAAATCTTAACCTTCCTCCAACTTACTTTTAATAGTCACCATCTTTTTTTTATTAGTGTAGCGGATCTACATAAATGTACACCTTGTGAGAAAGTTTCCGGTTTACTAACTCATATATATGTCATGGGGTCACAGAACTGGAAGGTGTGGTGCACATAGAGCTATATATATATATATATATATATATATATATATATATATATATATATATTGTCATGTAGTGATGTCCCGAACAGTTCGCCGGAGAACTATTTGCTGCGATTTTCGCATGTTCGCGTCCGCCGCGAACGGCGAACACATGCGCTTTTCGGTTCGCCCCCTATACTTTATCATTGAGGAAACTTTGAACATCATTTATTTTATTTTATAATTTATTTTGTGAAATCTATGTCTGCCTGCCAGCTTGTGTGTGTGACAGGCTAACACCTAACAGCTTATATTGTGCTTATTTTCACTACTCATACCTAGTGGTGTAACATACATTGAAAACAACCATTTTGTTCCTGTAATCTAATTTCAGTTGCCTGCCTGTGTCAGGCTCACAGTTTATATTGTGCTCAGTGACATAAAACAACACTTTTTTGACTGTAATAGATTGAATAGCAATTGCCTGCCTACAGGCGTGTGTGTGAAGCCTAGTGCATCTACTCTGCCAACTTTTGCCAGTGCACAGTGACACTCATATCTGGTGCAACTGTAGTGTACAGTGACATAAAACAACACTTTTTTGACTGTAATAGATTGAATAGCAATTGCCTACCTACAGGCGTGTGTGTGAAGCCTATTGCATCTACTCTGCCAACTTTTGCCAGTGCACAGTGACACTCATATCAGGTGTCACAGTAGCTTGCACGCATAGTACCACTAATCGGAAAAAAAATGACAGGCAGAGGCAGGCCACCCCGCAGGGGCCGTCGTGGTGCTGTGATTCCCTTTGGCCCTAGAATAATGCCCAGTTTTCAGAGGAAACGTACTCTGACCTTGAAAAGTTCTGAGGACATGGTTGACTGGCTAACACAGGACACCCAATCTTCTACAGCTTCCACTTGGAACATTGACGCACCATCCTCCTCCAGCTTAGCTTCGGGCACCTCTCCAGTTACCACTCGCCCGCCTGCCGCCACCCCCAACACTAGCACCACAGCCGCTTCACTTGATCCATCAGCAGAGTTATTTACACATCCGTTGGAAGAAATGAGTGATGCACAAACATTAGTGCCAGAGGATGTAGATAACAGGGATATGTCCCAGTCAGGCAGCATTACACACATGGACGTACGGTCTGATGATGATGATGTTGTACCCGGTGCTGCTTCCTTTGTTGAGTTGTCAGATACAAGTGAAGCGGTTGATGATGACGATGCGTCCGTGGATGTCACGTGGGTGCCCGCTATAAGAGAAGAAGAACAGGAGGAAAGTTCAGATGGGGAGACAGAGAGGAGGAGGAGACGAGTTGGAAGCAGCGGGAGGTCGTCAAAAGTAGCTAGTGGCACAGTCAGACAGCATGCATCGGCACCCGGGGTCAGCCAGACAGCACGCCAGTCAACGCATGCTGTTGCCACCACCAGAATGCCGTCATTGCAGAGCTCAGCAGTGTGGCAATTTTTTGTTGTGTCTGCCTGTGACAACAGTGATGCCATTTGCAACCTGTGCAAAAAGATACTGAGTCATGGGAAGTCCAACACCCACCTAGGTACAACTTCTTTGCGAAGGCACATGATGTCACATCACAAACGCCTATGGGATCAACACATGAGTACAAGCAGCACACAAAAGTCAAAGCCGCCATCCTCCTCCTGGTCCAGCATCTTCAGCCACGTCAACCACTGCTGCCCTGCTTGCCCCCTCTCAACCATCCGCCACTCCGTGTCTCGCCCTGAGCAGTCCCTGCTCATCTGCCCACAGTCAGGTGTCTGTCAAGGACATGTTTGAGCATAAGAAGCCAATGTCACAAAGTCACCCCCTTGCCCGGCAACTGACAGCTGGCTTGTCTGAACTCTTAGCCCGCCAGCTTTTACCATACAAGCTGGAGGCGTTCAAAAGATTTGTAGCTATTGGAACACCGCAGTGGAAGGTACCCGGCCAAAATTTCTTTGCACAAAAGGCAATCCCCAACCTGTACTCGATTGTGCAAAAGGAAGTAATGGCATCTCTGGCACACAGTGTTGGGGCAAGGGTCCATCTGACCACTGATACCTGGTCTGGAAAGCATGGTCAGGGCAGGTATATCACCTACACTGGGCATTGGGTAAACCTGGTGAAGGCTGCCAAGCATGGAATACGTGGCTCAAATTTGTGGGAGGACCGACCAAGCATCTTTTTCCATCTCCCGCTTCCAAAAATCCATGCCATATTCACGTCCCCTGATAGTGGACGTAACAGGGATTAAACCGATAGGAATAGTACTACTTAACAGTACACACCTTATAATAACGCAGACAGAGGCAACGCTTATAATCTTCCATGCTGTGCAGTGGAAGCCCCCAGACTCTGACCTGTGTATAATCTTCCATGCTGGGCAGTGGAAGCCCCCAGACTCTGACCTGTGTATAATCTTCCATGCTGGGCAGTGGAAGCCCCCAGACTCTGGGAGTCTGAAGAAGAGGGGTCAGAGGAGGAAGGTGGGAGACCAAACACAGCAGGCGTCACAGCAGGCGTCATTACCTTCAATGACATCAGTGAGGACAAGGAACGGGACATGGCTAGCTTGGTATCCAACCTTGTGCAAATGGGGATTTTGCGGTTTTGCAAAGGGACTGTTTGCGGTGCATTAAACGGGGAGTTTGGTCTGTCACTGTGAAGCGGGTGTAACCCTTACACTACCTGATCGATACAACATCATACCTGATGTTTTAAAGCATGTTATTCCAAACAATTTAGGAATGTTAGGTGATTTATGCCCTTTATGGCTTAAAACCAGACTCTGCATCAACTATGTAATTTTCCGTGGGAGTTTTGCCATGGATCCCCCTCCGGCATGCCACAGTCCAGGTGTTAGTCCCCTTGAAACAACTTTCCCATCACTATTGTGGCCAGAAAGAGTCCCTGTGGGTTTTGAAATTCACCTGCCCATTGAAGTCTATGGCGGTTCGCCGATGTTCGCCCGTTCGCGAACATTTGGTAAAGTTCGCGTTCGCTGTTCGCAAACCAAAAATTTGATGTTCGCGACATCACTATTGTCATGATTTAATTGTTTAAGGACTTATATTGCCAGTAATTTATGAATATGGCCAAGGGAGCATGACATTGTTGCATTGGGATTCTGTGTTATTGTGTGGTTATATGTTGCCTGTACATGGTTATTATGTATCCCAGTTATAATATATTGTAAGAGGGAAAATGTCATATAGAACATATGTGGAATTGGTAAAAATGCTCTGCATAGAAGTTAGCTGCAGATCATTGCACACTCACACATACAGACCTTGGGTCAAGACAGATGTATGTACTTCAAGTAGTCTATAAGCAAAAACTTGAGTTTAACATAAAGGTTTTTTCACTAGCCAGCTAAAAATATCTGGTGAATTTGATCTCAAGAGCTTTGATAGCCCAAGGTTGCAAGCCAGATGAACTGACATCACACATACACAAATGTACATAAGGGTGTTGTATTGGAGAGTATAAATATGTTGTTTTGATCATTTAATAATGGTTGAGAGATAGTTTTTACATATACAAGGTGTGAGACTATTTCTGTGTGTTGTATCCTGACTTGGGGAGTGGTCTTGCCATGGGCCACTAATAACCTGTATCCAGTATTCTCTGCCAGTACCTTTTGGGCCTTGCCCTCTTCAGAAGCCATCTTTTGTGCCACAGAGAACAGGAACTACATAATTCTGCTGGGGTTAGGTTTGAACTAGGTTCATATCAAGCCCCCTTGAAGAAGCAGATCGTGCCATTTATATATATATATATATATATATATATATATATATATATATATATATATATATATATACACATATATACTAGCGACTTGCCCGTCAAAAAATGACGGCAATACAATTGTAAGGCAGGTAATGCTGTTTGCCACAGAGAGTAAGTGTTTTGGTGGTCTGAGATCCTTGTGCGCTCATTGAAAGGCTAGCACTGAGCACCTTTGGCGCTCATTGCGAGCCTCTGGGTTGGTGTATTTGTTGTTATGATAGGCGCTTTTGCGCTTATTGTAAGGTCCGCAGTGATCTGGTTTTGTTGCATATTGCAAAGCTATCCACTTGGTGTAGTTTGTTTTTTGTTTTGTATCTATTTAATTTTTTTATGCAAATTAATTAATTAATTAAATCATAAATTAATATACTCTACCTCTTTGTAATTAATATATGCAGGAAGCATTGTGCTGAACACCTAACAATCTGTTTTGATGTTCCTGCAGCATACATTGTAGGTTTGCAGTGTTGTGGAGATGTGGTGTAAGTGTCAGCAATGTGTGCAGTGTGTAGTGTAAATAGGCTGCTTGTGCGAGGGGAAGCAGTTAGTGTAGCTGGGTACTTCCACATTCTGTAAGTTAGTGTTGTAAAATGCCGGCGAATGTGTACGTTGTAGGTGGGTTTGTATTATGTAGCATCCTTCCTAATGGTGTTTGTTGTAGGTTGTACAGGTTTTTGTAAAAGCCGTATTTGCTTTGTGGTATTTAGCGGCTTTAGGGGTCGTGTAGCCTCGTTTTAGTTTTTTTCAGTGTGTGCAGGTTGTCCGCAGGTCGTATTTTTTTTTGTGTAAGTCCGCAATTTATGTTTTGCTAAATCCCTCGGCTCTTATTTTTTTGTGTAAGTCCGTGTTTGGATTTTTTTTCAAAGTCCCACTTGTGTAGTGGTTTGTAACTGGTTGTGAGGCGCCGTAGAGCCTCCACCCCCGCAAATGCGGCCCCTCGCTTCACGAGGGTCCACATTTGCGGTCCAAAAGTCGTAGGGGGTTGTAGTCGTACGGCGCTCATCTCCACCAGCACAAGGAGCACCTTCGGAGCTCCTTGCCAGCAACTGCGGCCCTCGCTTCGCTTAGTAGCATTGTGTGTCTCAGTAGCATTTTAGCAACATGCTGCTGAGACACAGTCTGTGATTGGCTAGTAAATCTGGTACTATAGAAACATTGTATGCATGAGCTACAAGGAGGCAGACTTTTGCAGTGACTGTTTGCAAGGTTTCAATAAGTAAAAACAGAGCTTTTCGGCACATGTTAATAAAGTGATGTTTAAATATGTAAATAAACACTTAGGCAGTTTATCTTAATATTATATATATCGTAAACCTAGTGCTACCTGTACTGACGTCTGAACAAAATGGGTTTTCATACATTGTATACCAAGTAGTAAAAATATTTCAAGTTATTATTGAGGGAAGTTGGAGGGGGAGGTTTTTTGGAGAAAAGCCAATTTATGCTGCTGTCAGCACAGAGCTTGCAACATTGTATCTGTTGTCACCCGACAGGCGCCAGAGACATCTCTAGACAAGCTGAGAGCCTTAGAGAAAACAAGATAGAGATTACAAACTCCTCATAATTCACATATGAGTTTATTATAAAATGCATAGGTCCTTTAGATGAAAATATGTTTAAAGGCACCTGAAGAAAAGCAGCAAATATTGGACAATATTTTGTATATAAATATCTTTCTCTTTGTCTCCAACTGTAATTTAGCAGCTGTATATCTGCCCTGTCATCACTGTCCTTCCCACCTCCACAGCCTAACAGGGTAGCTAATAACTGATAAGGGTCTTTGTCTTGCCAGACCCCCTGTACTCGTGCCTATAATGTTCTTAAGTCTGAAGGAAACGTCTCTTCCATCCAAAACAATGAGAAATTCATAGACAATGATTTCCTTCCTCTCACCCTCTGGAGAGCCGACTGACATCAAAACACTTGACATGCTGAAATCTTGTCATTTACAGCATGGACCTAGAGATGGTAATAATGGAGATATCAGGAAATGAGTCCTTGAGTATAGAGGGAACAGCTAATGCAAACAGGCGACTAAACAAGCTGTCATGAGACATGTGACAAATAGAAATGGGTATCTCCCAGTGTAACCTATACTGCATATTAGCATCTTGTTAGGTATATATATCTATATAGAATGGATATTTGTATAGGCAAATGGTCATTAGTGTTGTTGGTTTAATCTATTATGCACACGCATAAAAAAGTAAAGAGTTATATATATCAATGTATAGTTATATATCTATTTATTCATATATGTGTGTTTATATTTTTATACATATATATATATATATATATATATATATATATATATATATATATATTATCGTTTATTTATAACGCGCTGACATATTCCGTAGCGCTGTATATACAGTAGGACCTCCATAATCGTTTGCCCCTATATTCATCAAATTGGATATTGGTCCAATTTTTTCAGGCAAAAAGTGCTTCTATATTTGTTCAAAAATACAATATTTGTCACAAAAAAAAACAATATTCTTCCAAAAATCCAATGTTCGTTGCAAAAAATGTATTTGATTTTATATTGTCCAATAGATAGAAAGATAGATAGATAGATAGATAGATAGATAGATAGATAGATAGATAGATAGATAGATAGATAGATAGATTGTGCTACAGATAGATAGATAGATAGATAGATAGATAGATAGATAGATAGATAGATAGATAGATAGATAGATAGATAGATAGATAGTGCTACAGATAGATAGATAGATAGATAGATAGATAGATAGTGCTACAGCTAGATAGATAGATAGATAGATAGATAGATAGATAGATAGATAGATAGATAGTGCTACAGCTAGATAGATAGATAGATAGATAGATAGATAGTGCTACAGCTAGATAGATAGATAGATAGATAGATAGATAGATAGATAGTGCTACAGCTAGATAGATAGATAGATAGATAGATAGATAGATAGATAGATAGATAGATAGATAGATAGATAGATAGTGCTACAGCTAGATAGATAGATAGATAGATAGATAGATAGATAGATAGATAGATAGATCCTTTGTAGTGTGACACAAGGTAAACTTTCAAGGATCACATGATGCCCATCACTGATCTATCCTACTTTTGCCTTTGGCAAACATCCTTGATATGACTAAAGAGGTTGACTCAGATCTCTAATTGTATATCACAAAGTTTATGAAATTCACTTGTTATAAATACTTACTGTGGCTCCTTTTCTTGAAAATAATATTTCATAACAATTACAACAAAATTCAGCAGGTGTCTTCTTCTACAAGAAGTTGTTCGGGAGAAAAAAATAGCAGCTAATTAATTCTTGGAAGTAGTCAGCAGTCAGTGACAGAAGACTTCATTCAAATAAGTGCTACATACCCCGTTCAACTAGTACTGAAATATATTGTAATTTACTTTTAACTGCCGCACATTTTATTTTACAGACATAAATCAGCAGCTAAAGCAGACAAATGGCTAAAGAGTTCCACTAGCGCACTTAAGGCTCAATGTGCAATCCACCTGTCAGTATTGCCCAAAGACATGTAAGAAGCCAGACGCACACACTGCTTCTGCAGGGAAACTACTGTGCGCGGCTCAGCATCTGTTTCTTGCAGCTGCTTCGTAAACTCCATGTGTTTCTCCAGATGTTTTTTTCAATTGCTTAAGAAAAAAAAAGCAAAGACGCATTAATATACTTCGCTAATGTAAAACCACTGGAGCATTTTACAAATGTGTGTTATTCTCCCATTTGCCATCAGTATTTATATATATTGCTAAATAAATAAATAAATATATATATATATATATATATATATTTATATACTAGAGTACCTGCCAGAGTCAATTTCATTGGGAAGTAAGCTGCAAAATATAAAGTTTAATTGATAGAACCTTAATTTGAATGTGAAAATGTAATTCAACGGAATACAAATTTTCTTTTATTTCTTTTTTTTTGTGTTTTTATTATTTTTTTATTCTTTATTCTCTCTTTCTCTCTTTTATCTCTCTCCTTTCCCTTTTCTCTCTTTCTTTTCCACTGTCACTTTTGTTTCTCTCTCTTCTCCTCTATCCTCTCCCTCTCTTCTCCACTCTTATTTCCTCTCTCTCTTCTCTCTCTCCTTTTCTGTCTCCTCTCCCTTCTCTATTTCCTTTCTGTTTTTGCTCTCCTTCTCTCTCGTCTGTCTCCTCTCCCTTCGCTCTCTCCTGTCTTTGCTCTCCTTTTCTCTCTCCTCTCCTTTCTGTTTTTGCTCTACATCTTTCTCTCCTTTCTTCTCTCTTCTCCTCTCTCTCCTTTCTGTCTTTCCTCTCCTTTTCTCTCTCCTTTTCGGTCGTTGCTCTCCTTCTCCCTTTCCTTTTCTCCCTCCTCTCTCCTTTCTGTCTTTGCTCTTCTTCACTCTCTCCATTTCTGTCTCTGCTCTCCTTCTCTACCCCCTTTCCTCTCCGTTCTCTCTCTCCTTTCTCTTTGCTCTCCGTCTTTCTTTCCTTTCCTTTCTCCTCTCTCTCCTTTCTGTCTTTGCTCTACTTTTCTCTCTCCTTTTCTTTCCCCTCTCTTCTTTCTGTCTTTGCTTTCCTTTTCTCTCTCACCTTTTCTCTCATCTCTCTTCTCTTTCTCCTTTCGGTCTTTGCTCTCCTTCTCTCTATTCCTCTCTCCTCTCCTGTCTCTCTCGCCTTCCTGTCTTTGCTCTCCTTTTCTCTCTCCTCTCTTTTATGGAAGGCGCTCGAGGCTCGCCGTTAAACTCGGAGTACTTTGCGGGACTTAGCGAAAAAAAATACCAGACAAAAAAAAACGAGGCGCGGGACTTAGAAAAAAAAGATACGAGACACAAAAAATTACCAGATTAGCGGCCGAACCCAAAACACGAAAAACACAATATCTACACCTAAAAAAATTACAAAAACATCACAGACAGCACGGGGCAACAGCCAGGACGTCTGGGAGTGAGGTGGAACATGAATTCAACTCGATTTAGACAATTTTCGCCACACGAAAATCTCCTAAGCAAGGAAAAAAAGGCAGCTGAAAAAAATGAAAACAAGGCTACACGACCCAGGCCGCGCAAAACACTGCAAAACGCATAGCAATTTACACATCACACTACGACCTACCAGATACACTATAACAAAAGCCGGAAAATGCTCACGAGACGCGTACCACATTAATAACATTACGACTATACAATGCCGCTTTACACAATAAACCAAAGGCTTTACCTCGCGCACGCAGCCTATTTAGAATGCACACTTGGAACATTCATTACACTTTATAAGCAGGGCACCAACACTCACAATGTATATTGTATGCAGACGCAAAATACAAACAGATTGTTAGCTCTTCAGCCTATTGCTCGCTGCATATATCAAATATAAATAATTAAAGTATATTAATTTATTGCATAAATCATTAATTATTACTTAACTACATATACATAGAAATATATATCTCTCTCAGAGGATCACAAGTACACGACAGGAGAGGCTCTCAATGAGCGCCGAAGGTAGAAAACGGTTTCAATTAGGTCTCAAACAGCATTCCCATGGCTTCAAATTGTATTGCCCCGTCAATTTTGACGGGCAAGTCGCTAGTACCAAATAAATGGGAACATTTTACAGGCCTTCTTTTCTTACTTGTCATTAAATTTGATAGCATTGTTTATGGGAGAGATTAGAAACAGCGGGTCCACTAGGTTGTGCTTTACCCATAACCCACTTGGCTCTTACAACAGGCAAGTCACATAAGTTTGAAGATAGTCTTCTTAGAGCAGGGCCTGGGCTGGACCATGTTTATATTTGTCTCTTCTGTTGCGGTTGACCATGGGTTTTATTTTATTGATGCATTTCTTGTTAGGTAACTTCAGTGCAGTCAACTAAGTGCCAGACAGGCTACAATATTTATATCAATAATATTTAAAAATGTGTGTAAGTGAATACAAGCTATAGTAAAAATGCATTGAATCACAAGGTTTGCCGGTCACATAGATATTTTTGATTAGAATATAGAGAAGCTCTCAGCAACTTCCCATTCAGCCACCATCCTATAGTTTGAATTGGGAAATGAAGCTCCCTTTCCCCTGTACTCAAAGCCCTTTTATTATCCTAAAACTGGAATCTCTCTATGTTGCCTCATAAAATACTTCCCTCCACTATCTAATCCTCTTTCCCACAATAGTAGCCGTCTATCTTTTCCTCATTAATGAAATAAGTATGGTGTGGTCTTTTGATGACTCTGGTGCTGCATAAGAGGCATATTTCTTACTACAAAAAAAATAGTTTTAGCTTTTTAAAAGAACATATATAAACATATAACATATGCAAGGTCTATAATAGTTCCAATGTTCCGTGGATCAATCGCCGACACTGGAAAAAGTCTTAAAAAGATCTTTTAATTAGAAAAATATAAAGTTTGGTGACTAGGCTGGATCCCGTAGGTCCCCATAGCACTTTGGTGGAAGCTCTGTGTGTGAGAGGGGTGTTTACATTTATTGATGCAAACTTTTTGCTTCAGGACCTAAAAGGAGGAGGGTTTGGTGTCAATTTCAATCTTATCCAGTTATCTAACAAATACTTCTGGCCCTATCCTCCCCTCAATCAACTCTGTCAGCTGATAGATATCCTTGTAATCTCATGATCGAGCTCTCAGAATGTGATTTAAGAAACCTACAATGTATTCGTACACTCATAAATAATTTGCAAGAATTCAGAATTTCTGTAAAAAAAAAAAATTCTCCATGGCTTACACAGTTGTTAAGGTTGTTAGTTTGTTACAAACTTTACAAAGAAATACAATGGTCATTTAAAAAGTGAATAAAATACTAATACCTAATTAATTAAACTAGAAATACTGTATATATGTTGTGTAAACTGTAAGAGGAAATATATTTTCTGTATAAATACACTTTGTTACATTATTCAAGCTTATGAAGAAAGAACTTACTTTAGTTTAGTGCTCACACCATTACCCCATCCAACTACACAAAAAAGGACCCTTTAATCATCATATCCTCTTCCACATAAAGATGCTAATCAGTCCGTAGACAATCAGTATAGAAATATATTTTTGTCATTTTAAGAAAAGAGAAAGCCACCTATTTTACTAATTCCTTCGGAAGCACTGAGGGCTGTATAGCAACATGAATGTTTATTTGAAGGTATATTTCTTGTTTTATTTTTATTAATCCATGTTTTTACCTTGTAAATATTATTTTCTGTTTGTTACCATTGGATATTTACTGCATATTGAAATCCTTCACTCTGCTTGGTTCTTGAAGGGTTACCTCATTCCTCCTATTAACGTAAATCTGGCATGAACACATACACAGGTGTGCCGTGTTCAAGGAACATTTAAATCCATGTCTACTGGAGCCTACACGATAATGCCTGAGGAACACTGCTGTATGCTTGAAATAAGAATTTCATAATCATTAATGTGCGTGATTTAGGCTTTTTGGTTTTTAACTGAAATAGCATATGGATTTTTTTTTTTTTTTTTATCACAAGGTTTTGAGGACCTCCCATCACTTTTGTGGACCTGTTTCTGCTATCTTAAATGACCACTGATGTATGGTTAAAAACTTCACATGATTGTGAAGCAGGAAAAAAATATCAACATTAGTAGTTGTAAAAGCCAGGAATGTAACAGCATTTTTAGCTGACTCGGCTCTTGTCATGGCGGATTCCATCTTATATTGCAAGTCTTCCTATAGTTTGAATGGTAGAGTTATCCTATGGGTGCATTCTCTTATATTCACTCCTCAAAGTATTTTTAAACCTGTTAGAAACAAAGACATCCAAAATAAATCACAAAAGCAAAACGGAATACAACAGTAAAAAATGTAAGACTGTATTTATTTTAAATTTGATAAAACATTTTGCACATCAAGTCTTATTCCACATAAGCACATAGTATAAATATGATTCTTCAGTATTCCTTTCAGGCTAAGGCATGATGACCTGAACTATAACCAATGATCTCCTTTGTAGAGCCTGAACATGTATACATTCTTCTTTTTCTTGTATAGTATCCCATTTGCTTCTCTTTGTATTCCTTATTGCATGGTCATTGTAAGACTCCAGCAGTGCACAATCTTCAGTGTTAAGCATCTCATACAAAATGTTTCTTCCCATTGTAATTTAAAAAATATTTATTTAATGAAAAAATATAGATAAAAAATATAACTTTTTTGATAACAGTGTCCTCCTAATAAAATCTACAAGTCTGTCTGCCGAGTACCTTATACATTGAACCTAGTACATTGAGTCACAATCAAACATTTGTCACTTGTTCACAATAATAATAATCATGACGTTCTCATTTCCTATTGGTTCCTAGTGCCATTTCTTTCCCGGAAAGCTTGGTTTGGTGTAATATACTGAGAGAACGCACGGAAACCTCTTGTGGACAAGGCAGATTTTACGGATGTGGACCTAGTGCCATAATATTGCGAGTGAAGAGATTAACATAGCCCATTTACAGGTATACCACAAATTACACAGCTAGATTAGCATGGGGCTTCATGTTCTCAAATGTATGTTATGCAAGTGATTTATGATGAAGAAGAACCTCATAGTGCTCATCATTTGTCTCCATATATCTCAATAGAAATATATTTATTACATTTGTGATTGCATCAGCAGATTCTATAGAGGGAAGCATGAGCATTAAATACATTTCTGTTTTTTGTCTGAGCATGTTTTTACATAATTCTGGGGAGATAGAAGATAATCTGCCATTGCTCTTTGGATTATATAAAGGAAAGAAAAATATAACAAATAGTATGAGTTAACTAAATGTTAAACATGAGATTACTACAGATTCTTCATTTTTTTCAGTTGTTCAAATGTTTGTTTTTACGTAAAATATATATATGATAATTGGAACAAATAAATTTATACATTTTAAAAATCAAATTAAATAAAAATATACTTATTATATAATGATACATATATCATTTATTTTATATATATACGGCTGCTTCACTCTTCAATATATATATATATATATATATATATATATATATATATATATATATATATATAGTACATTTGTGTTCACATTTGAATGTCTAAAACAAGTTATAAAAAACTTTTTTCCTAGTCAGAACTCAGAGAAATACAGTTATTACACTGTACTCTGGGAGGCTGGGAAGGGACATCCAAATGGGCCCACAAAGGATTTGTTCTTCTACACATTACCATTTTACACAGCTTTTATGCAAAGCCAAGGTTGGATTATACACAAGCTGGGAATCCTACCCATGGACAGCCGTATCAAGGTTACTGCCTGTCTTCATATAGCAAGTTATTCAAGAGTTCAAGTTATATATATATACACGTTATTCAAGAAGTACAAGCAACTGCCACTCACAGGATAAGGTGATAAATCAGTGCAAATTATTTCCTGGTCAATATTTCTGTATCTTTATAGATTCAAGTTATAAAGATTTTTACATAATTTGTTAATTTGTTGTATGTATAGTTTAAAAAAAAAAAATATATATCGCTAAACATAGGTCCAGTTCTGACTTATAGTAATTATTAGGTCTTTAGGTATTGATAAGTGCACAAAAAATAAAAAAATAAATAAGGACATATGTATATATTATATTCTATATGATAATAAATATATAATTTTACATTCTACGTCTGTTTTTAACAGCCATGGTGCAAGAAATGCTAGGCACAGCATTGGTGTGGGTGAAAGGTCATTCATTATTTGCATTAATGCAGTCATAATAACGTACCATAGTTAAAACAACATCTATAATTAATACTGAAATGCACTGATAGTGAGATACCTTAGTATCCTTAAAATATGCTGCCTAGTTCTCAGGCAATTACTCCCACGGTCGATGCAGATGAAGCTTTAAGCTGGGTAAATGAAGCAGAAGGTAAAAGAGTACTTCAAATGCTCTCCTTGCCCCTAGGTAGTTTATTTTGTGCATCTGTGTTTTTATAGAAAATATTCTACGTTCTTTTAATTTTAGAACATTAACACAGTGCACAGAAGGGTCAAGAATGTCATTATTTGTGGCCAACTGAACCTAATCAGTTTCTCAGCCTGTTGGCCAAGAGACCATATCCCATACAAATATACTGTGGGGAAACTTGAACATTGTTATTGATGTAAATACCATAGTTTGCATGTGAATACATTTTAAAAAAATGGACGTGTAGATATAAAAATAAATAAATATTTGTATTTCGTTGGCTGTTCAATAAATTGGTCGTAGGAATTATTATTCCTGCTTCCTGAAGACCAAAGTGATTAACATTGTCTAGTTGATAGATTGACAACATAATAATGCACAGTCATAAATACATTTTTACTAAATTATTCTAGGACCAAATATATTTTTTTATTGTTATCATGGTCTAGAAGCTTTGTTTGTTTTGTGAATGCCAATTATTTTGATAGAATAGAATATAAAATGGCACAGGAAAGAAAATTATAGTGAAGCATATCCCCCCAAAAAAGACTATTTAACCTTATAGTGTATTTAAATATATGTAAGCTTCAAGAAGAATAAATAAATTGTACATTAACAAGCAGTAGAGATCTGGAATACATGAGATGGAGCTCTGTAGTTTAGGAAAAATGCACTTGTTTGTGAAGTGTGTAACAAACTGACAACATTAGCAGCTGTGAAAGCCATGAACATAAAATTTTATTATTTTAGAGGAGATCAGAATATTTGAAGACTCTGTTTAGGAATTGAGGAATCATCTTGTCATTGTTACATCACTTCCTGAAAGCTGGATCAGTGGAGGGAGAGATGGGGAAGTTAAGAGGCTTAGATAATCGGATATGATTGAAATTGACACCGTACCTTCTCTGCCTTATAGGTTCAGAAACAGGAAGCTTGCATCAATAAATGCATTCACTAATCTCCAAAAATGTAAACTCCCCTCTAATACATATAACTTCCACCAAAGTATAATTAATACCTCCAGGGTCCAGCAAAGGCATTAAAGCATTCCTTGTAAAAAAAAAATACTGCCTTAATATTACATGAAATAATAGCTAATTGATTTATTTTAACTGCAATCAGATAAGTGCTCATTATCTTTTTTATCCTATATTGTGACTTTGGACTTTTTCTTACCAGTTTCATATTCTTAAATATTTTGTTTACTACTAATAGTAGTTTGTTGTGTGTCATTAGCACAAATATATCACTATTCTTCTTGGCTTTTTGCAAACTCTCTATGAAAAATATTAAATTAACTGGATTCAACACAAAGCACTGAGGTCCTCCATTGAGACCTTAGTTCATTAACTACAGGCCAATGCTCTAACCATTAATCTTTTTTAGAGTCCAGTCCCAATTATTGCAATTCGTTAATCAGTCTTTTATGTAGAGCAGTGTCAAAAGTCTTCTTGAAATCTTGATGAACTTTATGTAATTATTCACAATTATCAATTATTTTAGTTACTGAGTCAAAAATAATTATGTTTGTTTAATATTATTTCCATGCATTAAACCCATGCTTGCTCCCAAAGACTTGCAATTGAAGCCTACCACATTGGCCACATTTCCCAGTCACTTAGAACCCTTCTGGTCAACAGGAACTGCATAAATAGTTATGATAATCTTACAAGTGAAGCCATAAGCTCTTTTATTGTCTTTATTTGGGTCCCCTATTACCCATTGGCTTATCTACTTTCACTTGTGAGAGCTCTAGTGGAATTTACTCCTCTTTTATATCTAATATCTTTGTTAGTTATTCAACTTTTCAACTTTTGTCTTGTAGAAGATCCAGTCATGGTAGGTTATATACTTTCCATTCAACTTTTGTCTTGTAGAAGATCCAGTCATGGTAGGTTATATACTGTATAAGTCAGTTATTTTCCCCTAAAATATACAGATTTCACACATGGAAGTCTGCTTCCATAATGGGTTGTGTTACATGAGTTATCATCCCTACTGTGGTGTGATGGGTGGCTTTCTAGTCTTCCAGAGGTCCCAAAATGTCTAAACTCCCCACATGTGACACATACATATTTACTCATATGCTCTCTGGATGTTTACGTGTTGTACAACTTGTAAACCGTTTACGGTTTCAGTCTATATTTAAAAAAGACAAACATCTAAACTGTTAATATTTTTAATTAAAAGTTTCAGAAATTGTAGATTAAAATTAAACACATAATCAATTAGGTTATATTTAATGTGAATGCTAGACAAGTTCAGATTCAAATAAGGTTGTTAATGTTTTTATTTTAAATATAAATATGCTATAGTTGTAAAACAGTTATAAAATAAAAGGGAAAACACAGAAATCCTGTAATTTTTTACAAATATTATTATTGTAGTTCATTTATAACGCGCCAACATATTCCATAGCTCTGCACATAAGTTAAGTTCAGACAAAGATAAATATGAATTAACATATAGCAAAGCAAGGAGGGGCCTGTCTTTGAGCTCGGAATCCAATGTCCATGGTGAATTCCCAAAATACTTAGGATAGAAATTCGCAGACTTACAATCTGAGGGATAGTGCGTGGTAAGAGAGGGAGAGAGAGGTGATAAGCGTGTTAGGGTGGAAGGTGATACGCTTCTTTAAAGAGATGCGTTTTAAGTAAAGGTTTTAATTGTTTTGAGGCAAGAGGATAATCTGGTGGAGCGAGGCAAGGAGTTCCAGAAACTAGGGGCAGCACAAGAAAAGTTCTGGAGGCGGGAGTGAGAGGAGGTGACAAGAGTTGTAGAAAGAAGAAGGTCATTAGCAGAACGAAGAGGGCGGGGGGGGAGTATTTGGAGATGAGAGCAGAGATGTATGGGGGAGCGTTATTGTTGAGGGCTTTGTAAATAGTATAGTTTCGATGGGAATGTGTTAAAGAACCACTGTAGAATAAAAAAAAAAAATGAAACATGGAAAAAGTTATAAAGCTAGGTTTTAATTAGAAAAAACACAACTAATTTTGATGCCTTTGCTGGACAACTACTAGAGCTTCTCATAATTATCTCTTTGTTTACACCTCTCTTTCTTGGTTTCAAGAAGTCATAAAACAAAAGTCAGGAATATGTTTGCATATGTCATCTTAAACTATCAACCACATAGTTAACATTATATTTACTGTCTATGTTCATTCAACTTTCCATGGTAAGATATAGTCATAGTTTATAACTCTCTTGGTGATACTAGTTAATTATGTTTAATTGCCAGGCCTCCTGAAATTGTCAAAGGGTTGATGACAGACATTGAAACCAGCCCCCAATAATAAAACGCTAATGTAGTCATACTTGGGATAGAAACTATACTTGAGATAAGATAATACATTGATTAGACACAGGCTATGTTTCAGTAATATTATGTGTGAATGTATGCTAAAGAAAGTAAAACCAAGGGAGTGAAGACATTTTAGGCCCCTTTTAGTGCTCAAATATGTTTATTTAATGACTAATTAGCAATAAACCAGTTATTAATTAAACAATTTTAATGTAGGCTTTAAACCTCACATCTGAACTTTGATAGATCTGCTTCAATCCACCCCATATTAGGTGTTCATAGGTGAAAGTAGATCAGCTAAGTAGGCTGTAGTCAGAGCAATCTATATCTGCCTCCTTCCCTGCAGTGGCTACCAGTCTATAGGACATTTTAGGACAACCTCCTGGGCAGATATGCTCTCAACTTGGAAGCCTCATTTTAGAAACCCAAAACTTGTTGTTGAAGACTACTGCTTTGGTTATATTTCCCAGTCACTTAGATCCATTCTTGTCTATACGCACTGCATAAATGGTTATGATAATATTACAAGTGAAGCCATAAGCTCTCTTATTGTCTTTAGTTTGGTCCTCTTTTGCCCATTGTCTTGATTACTTTCCCTTTTGCAAGCTTATCCTCTATTACATCTAATATTTTTGCTATTTATATTATTTTTTAACCTCCCTCCTAAGAAAAGAGAAGCAGTTCTGGTGGAGGCTGCAACACTAGCATTCTACTATAAGTTTTAAATGCTACATGTTTTTTTCTGATTTTATTGCCAATTCAGTACTACTAAAGCAAACTAAACCATACTGTATGACCAAAAGAGTTGACCTTTAAGCTGCCTCATACCAAGAATAGGATGATCTTTCAAGACATTGAGCTCTGGACTATGGGACTTCTCCTTATTTGATGCAACCTGTGACTTAAGTAGGAACAAACACCAACTATTCATTTATAGTATATGTCGAGAAGTTTTGGAAAACTGGTATATTCAATATAATTTACTCAACTTACTTAACTTACGCAAGATTACCTTTTCCTATTTGCTTACTTATAAATTAAGTAGCATAAACGATTGTACGTATAATCTTGTGCCTGAAAAATTCAAGATATGAAGAGCATACTACCAGCTCATACCCACACTTCCCCCATTTTTTTTACTCCATTTTCATCTCTGATCAAGCACTACATTCCTCTTTTGCTTCTTCATCACTCAAGGATGCCCTTTATGTAAAGGTTGGGAGGGTACATATCTGTGCATGGAGCTACTTCTGGGCTCCCTCCCAGCACTCCCTGCACTAACACACCCCATTATTTACATAGAAGCCTCCTAGAGTCATTCAGTAGCAAATGAAGAATGTTGTGGTGATCAGAGTTGCAAATGGGGTCACATGGAATACAAAGAAAAGGTGTAAAAAAACACATAAGTTTAAGTTTTTTTTTTTTTTTTTTTAAATATGCTCATTCCCATTCTGGGGCATACTGCCAACATTGGCTATATGTCATTAAAAAAATTCATATAGCTCTTAAGCCCTACAGAGACTTAGCATTTCTTGCCCATTTTATCCACACTCTCCCTCCGGTCTTGAAAGAAATTCAAGCACAGAAGATCCTGGTGAGTTACTTGAAGTTCTAGGAAATTTTTCATTTCCAACATGTTTTGCAAGAAGCCATATGGTACTTCATATTTACTCTTCTTTATTCTAATATAGACATTTAATAGAACATCTCCATTACTGGATTGTGGTTTAATTTGATTTAATTTCATTTGAATATAGAGAGTAAAGGCAACATTGCAGTGAGCAAGGAGAAGTAGGAGCAGCAAGCCATTATGTACATTTTAGTCTATTTTAAGTTAAATAAAATTTATAGATTTGTTATATTAGTTTAAAAAATATGATATAAAATTTACAGCAAAAATCAATACATTCTTAAAGTTTTCATGCCATACTATTAATGAACAATATAATACTCCATTCTTGTATACAATATAATTTAACAAACAACAATATATATGTACAATATAAATACATATTAATGATTTGTAATGCCATCTTGTACCAAGGAGTTGTTTTTTGCATTGGTAGAAGGATTTAGGGTATCGTGATTTTTTTTTTACATTGCAGTGTCCATCATTTTGTTATTAAAATATCAAAAGATCAATAATAATCAAGACTGTTCATCAAGTTTAAGCCCAATATTTATTGCCTTTGACGTGAAACACAATTAATGCTAGACATGGGTACATTGCAATGTAGAGCTTAGAAATAATTTAAAATGTGGGCAAAATTATTGGTCGTTATTTGAGGAACAAAAGGGGCATATACAATATTATAATTTTTTAGTGTTGCACTTTCTATAATTTATTTTATCATGTATTTTTGAAACTGCCATATTACCAAGTGAGATTTGTCACATGTATATGAGATATTATAGAGTGTGTTGAAGAGCTCTAGTGCATGGCTATGCAATGGATGGACCTGGCTCCAAATCAGGACCTCCTGTACCTTTCTTCCTGACCTCTACTGCATTATTAAATACACCATATATCTTAATTGAAGTATCCAAATGTTTAAGTAACCTTTTACATTTTGTTCTTTTCCCAAGTCACCTTCACTATGTAAACTTATTTACTGTGCCCTTCTGAAAACCAGCATATTAAAATACTAGTACGTGTATAAATGAAACAGGTGGATTCTGGACCTTGACTTCTCTTAAAGACCTTGGTGAATTTTTTTAAACATAATTGCTTTTGTTTAACCGTTTCTTATTTTATTAATGACCATCGACCAACATTTCCATTGAGTTTTCTAGAAAAGGAGGGCCTTATCTCAAACGGGTATTATGTTATATCTGGTCTGGCTTGGAACTTAGACCTTCTTTTCACCCTCACTCTAGAAGAGCTCTATTTTGCCAGAAACACTCCCTGAACTGATCCACTCTCTCTTCTGAGAAAGAAATCGGAAGATCAATCAACCTGCCAATAAGCTCCAGTCTTGAGAAGAACAACTTGAATTTTGCATCTCTTCTATCCACATTAGATGTTTTTGCAGAGATCATGGTTTGAATTCCAGTTCAAATTAAATATTTTGAATTGTCAGCATATCTTAAACAGATTACCAAGTGGTAACTGCAATTAAACACCTAACTTACCCATTAAGTTTGACATTCCAAAAGTACTTATGTGTTATACATAATATTATTTTATTAAATATACTTAAATCAAGTGTTATGTATAAATTGAATGCTTAAGATAGTAAAACTAAAAGACCAAAGTGCACTCCTGCAGATATTGAATAAGTTCAGTCCTAATTAAATTCCTATATCTTATACTTATCTTCCCTAGGTCGAAGATCATCCATATATACATGCCTTCTGCAATGGTGCTTAGATTTTATTTGCTGACAAAATATTTAAACTTAACATTCCTTCTCTGAAAAAAGATAAATGAGAGAGAGATGCCGAAAAAAATTCCAGTATTTATATAGAGGGGAGACAATGAAATAAAAAATATTTGTCTATAAAAGATAGGGGTAAGTCAAGATTAGCTGAAAACCAACCAAATACTTCAGAGCACTGACAACGAGAAAAACTTCAATCTGTACAGATTGAATGTCTTATTGTAGAAAACATAATTTTGCTAATTATTTTTTGTATTAAGGTAGTCACATTATTAAAATCATCGAAAACATTTGATTAGACGGTAACGATCATTAGTCTCCCTTGTTTCGCGATAAAGAAGAAAACTGTTCTCAAATTCCTGCCCTGTTCAGTAGTACAGAGCAGGCACTAATCTTGCTGAACACTTCAGTTTAGATGGTATATCAATGAGGCATTCAAACTGAGCAGTTTATACACAAAATTTTTTGTCTGCTTTGTAAAAGATTATTCTTTTATAAACACTCTGCGGAAAACATAAAAGCAAATAGGGGAGAGCACATAGGACAGGAAAGATGTTGTTAGCAGGGAGATTAATTGTGAATGGGTTGAAATGAATGGTGCTTACCAAACGAGGCCCAGATACTTTGGCTGCACTGAAACATAAATAATGAGAATGACACATTGTTTATTCGGGATAATGAGTAGATCCGAAGTAGGGGCCTAGGACAAGAGATTAAAGATTAAATATCCATCTCCTGATGAATATCTGTAGCAAATTTTAACCTTTTCCTTCCAAAGGCATTATGTCTTCCTATGATCACGTCAACACAAAATAGTTAAAAATAGTAATAATTTAAATTTGTGTTTCAGCATTTAATTATTGTTTTAACATTTAAATATTTCTACATAACGTCTGGAAATTTTCCACATTGGTTCAGCTGTCAAGTCATTTTTGAAGATTCAAAATTGTAATATAATATGTAATACAAGCAAAAAAATTGTTTCATCATAATCTATAAGTATTTCTTTAGTTTGTTTTCCCATTTTATTTATAGTTTTATGATGTAGTATATTAGTGCATGATTAGGTTATCAATATATACTATTATATATATATATATATAAGGCACTGTTTTCATTTTCTCAATATTACATATTTAATATTGGCATGCATTGTTATTATTAAGAAACATGGAAATTAAAAACTAATAATAAATATCAAAATTAGCAGTTTTCATTTAATTAAAAAAACATTTTTTTAATTATTTAAATTTGTAATGATAAATAAGTAAATGCTTGAGGTCTCTATGCCATCATAACAATTAATATTTAAACAATCATAATAATATTTTAAAAAACTAATTTCACAATGTAGTTCCAGGCGTTTTAGACCGATTGGAAAAAGTAAATTCACTAAAGATACATTAAAGCCTCAGAGAATCAATATTTAGACCCTGTGACGCTTACTAAAATTTGGCCTATGGTGCTGGGTTGTCAACCACACTTCAATATTAACTTATCTATTAAGAATTATCAGCCACAGATTTCCAAAAAATAATTTATATTTGAATGACTACAATCGAAAACAATTTCAAAGCTTTTAATGATGATATATACTTTTTACAAAACTTAATGTGTATTTAAAATGCTAAATATTTTTTTACCCAAAAAAATAAATGGGTGATATAATTTCTATTTAGAATCCACACAATAAAAAAAATCTGGATAGTTTATTTCTGTTTGTCTGAGCTGGAAGCCTAAAAAACTGGAAAAAAACATATCTATTATCTTTTTTTTAAATTGCAAAAGAAATATGTTTCATGTTATTTGCAAAACTAATCTCAGGTCATAATAAGAAATTGGGGATTCGCGATCACGTCACACACGCAACAAAAATATAATCAATAAAGCTTAAAAAAAAGAACAACTTACTAAAAATGTTTGAGCTAACTTTGTAGAACAAAATATTTTTCATTAAGCTCAGTAAAATGCCCATTAGATGAATTTCTCTGCAATGTATTTTAACATTTTAACAAGTGTGAACTGTTAAAGGGCCACAGTAATGATCATGCAATAGTTTATATTGTTTATTTAGTTACTGAATAGCAATGCAATTAGTATTTATAGACAAAAAAACTAAATGGGATTTTAAATCTTACTTTTGAAGTTTAGTGTTTTAGACTTCAGTAAATGCTGTTCTTTTTCACCAAGAATGTGTCCTGATAACATTCTTTACTTGCCTTCTTCCATTAAGTGGCTATTGTAGACAATCCTATACCAGTGAGAGGTGAGTTATGGCAGCATCCAGAGCAGATCCTCATTCATCTCCTCAGCAGATCTACTGTAAGTGACAATGCTAAATTCAAATGTAAGTTTTAAAGGTTATACTAATTTATTTTTTCTTCAAATTCTACTAACTAAACAAATGAAGCCCTAATGTATGACCACTACAATGGCTCTTTAAGATTAACAGGTAACAGGCAGATATCATGGGTAAAAAAATAAGGGTAATAAATGTGACAAGTGACCTCACATTAAGAAGAAGGTTGGCAGATATTTTGTCCATAGTATCACTGGAGAAACACTTTAGAGAGACTTATGCTAAGAAGCTGATATGATGCTTAATTGTATTAATACAGTTCACCTCTGTAATGGCACAACTAAGCTAAAACTTGCGACTGTACCATGAGTGTGCATCAACCCATAAATCATACAGTGAAAGCCAGTGACACTTGTATGTAGGGGGTTATTTCGGCCTGGGCCCATGAGGCCCAGGCCTAGAGCAGCACATATCCAGGCGGCAACAGGCTGCCTTAAGATGCCAGCATAGTACATTGAATAAAGTTTGTATATGCAGGGATATTTCTGACTGTAATTGTACTTTACACTTTCTGATATACCAAATATATATATATATATATATATATATATATATATATATATATATATACATATATATATATTTATAAACAAACATAAAACTATGATTTAATACAAAGAATTGGCCAATTATAACCTAATTATGACCATTCTTGCCACACAGATATTTTCACTCTTTTTATTTTATGTACTGCAAAATGGTAATATCAGTGTGGAAGAGAGGGAAAGGTGGATTAATTAGTATCAAATGTATATATAATAAGAGGTGATTAGGAGTATAAGAGATAGCTATTTGCTATTGGTGGAGAGATATTGGTGGAGAGATAAAATGGAATGTGTACTGTTGAAAACGACATGGTCTTCCTCTGTGGAGAACAGGCTCAGGGGCCCACAAGGGAAGTATCTGAGGGCTGCACACTGCCCCCCAAGATGCCTATTGCCCACTACTACTACGTGCTGACCTTGGTTATACACCCTTCTTTTTATTGATATGAAGAACCCATAGAGTCTCCCAGTCAAAGGTAATACAGACACACACTCCTTATTCACTGTGCCTAGGGTGATCAGTAGAACCTCACTGATAAGAGCTTTGATGCTTAAGTGTATGTCTGGGACATTGCTTAATCTCACATGCAGAGGCGAGAGAGTTGCCTGGCATTTTGGTTCTGGTCTGCTCTTAGGTACAGAGGCTGTCTGATATACTACATGGAATTTCTCCTCTGTCATGGCACAAGTGACTAAAACTTGAGAGACTGTACCCCCACATACCTCATGGAAAGCTATTTAAATATGTCCTGCTCTCAGGTGTATAAGAAGGGGTTAGATGCAAAGGAATTTTACAAGGAATTTATTTCTGGATTAATGGCAAGGCCTTGCTTAGCAATAACAAAAGGAGATATATAGATCAAGGTTAGAATTAACGTCTTGGTATATGTGCCTGGTTTAGAGACATTATTATATTTATTTATTTTTCGAATTAATCAATGTGTTATTATTATGTGATTGCGTCCAATAATATTATTATATTTAACAGATGCACATGGATTTCAGATTTTGTAGTGGGTGATTATCCTAATGTCAAGTAATTAATAATTGATTGATTTTGTACATACCTATCATTCTGATTTACCATTCATATATATATATTTATATTTGTGATTATTGGTATATACTTACTATTATTATAGTTCATTTATAACACGCCAACATATTCCGTCGCGCTGTACATAAATTAAGTTCAGACAAAGATAAATACAAATTAACAAATAGCAAAGGAAGGAGGGCCCTGTCTTTAAGCTAGGAATTTGCAGCCTTATTAATTGTGAATCAGCAAATTTAAGAGGGCTCTATTTAAGCGCAGAGCATATTTTTTACAGAAGTTTTTAGTTAGTGAACTTCTATCCAAAAGCAAGGTCTTCACTAACTAAAAACTTCTGTAAAAAAATATGCTGTGTGCTTAAATAGAGCCCTTTTAAATTTGCCGAATCGCAATTTAATAAGGCTGCCAATGTCCATGGGCCTCATTCAATTGCAATTTGGCCAATTGAATAGGGCTCTAAATAGGCACATAGCTAGTAAACATCTATCCAAAAGCAAGGTTTTCACTGACTAAAAACTTCTTTAAAAAAAATATGCTATGTGCTTATTTAGAGCCCTATTCAATTGGCCAAATTGCAATTGAATGAGGCCCCATGTAATTAGTAACTTATATCAGTGTTGGGACAGTTTGTTGTTATTACCTGTATATCTTTTTAATAGTCGCTTTTTTTATTTTATGGTATTAAGAAAAGTTATGTTTTATGAATTTTTATGCCTATTTAGTGATAACTTTGTTTATAATTAGATTTCCATAGGAGGCATTCTTTGTGTCTTTTTCTCTTCTTTCTTATCCATTATTCTAGAATCGGTATAAGTCAGTGGATGTAGGTGAAATATAAGGTCCTGGTGGCAGATAGCACACATCATATGCAGAAGTGCAGCTAATACCCATTTTTGTTATATAATAAACATAGCATATGATATTTGGGGTAGTACTAAATAGGTACAGTAAGCCAGAACTGGAACAAGGCTTTGGTTATACTATGCCACAGGATTAATATTGGGCAAAAGTGATATAGTAATAGGATCTATATTCTATCTACACTGTTCTCTATGCGGAAATAAAGACCACAGTCCTCATCTCATCTGAGGTGAGAAGATTCTTAGTATATCCCCCATTGATAGAAAAGCAGAGGATATGGCTCTATAATGATGCAGATTAGGGGAGTTTAATATAGGTAGAGATGTTTTTTGTTCCAGTGAAGGGAAATGAAGAAGAAAGGGTAGAATCACTGGGTGTAGCAAGGGAATGCCACATCAAATGTTGAGGTGTTCATAGTCTAGGAAGTGTTGCAGGATGTCACAGATCTCAGACAGCTGGACTATATATATCCAATATAGGATACAGCTGTACAGTTACTGGATACCAAGTAACTCCAATAAAGTAATTAACAACACACTATGTATTCTGCAACAGGGCATAACCACTTTATATGTGCATGGATTCTTATATTTCACCAAACAATAGCAACCATTTACACATGATAGAGAGTGTCCAACCCACCACATCTCTGGGACCCTTGCCTTTATGCTTTTCCAAATCACAACTATATTGCTGGGGGTCTTGCACAGTTTGCCCCCCTCAGGGCAGATCCCCCTCAGGGCAGAGGTGCCAGGTGGCCTGGGGATAATACAATCAGCCTCTCACAATCTGTTGCCTACATGCTGGTGGGCCCACATCTCCAGGCTTCGTTTGGGCAACGACTTGCAGAAAAGTGATGCTATGCAGACATAAGCAGAGAGGGGACAGGCTATTGCACCAGTGTGTTTTAGCTTTTTTAAGTATAAGGCAGTAGGTCAGTCACAGGATATAAGGAACGATTAGAAAGGGAGGGAAGGGGGGAAATCACTCAGTGATTTATTAACAATCTTTAGGAACCTGAAGAAACAGCATATATCTCAAATAAATCATCATTGCGATACACACCTTTTCTTTTTGATATAATATGCAATTCGATATACTACACAGTGGTACAATATGCTTAAGTTTTTGGGCCCATGGAGCATGTTGATACTGAATGAAAAAAATGATAACATAGAGGCAAGTTGTGACACTCTAACAACCAATGTTGTTATATATAAAGACTTACTTAGCTTATAAATAAATATAACTAATTTTAATGATATCTAAAAATAATGGTCCACTTAATTATTCTTCAAGCTAAATATTATTGAACACATTTATCTGATTTATCACACAAAACAATTACTGCCAAAAGATTTGTAAACAATAATGAAATAAAAAATAAGAAAATCAAGGTGTTATGTGTTTCCAGTTTTCCCTGAAACTGAAATTAACAACAAAGCAGAGAGGGGAAGCCTAAAATCAATACCAATATCAGCATGTATAGACAATACCCAAGTCAAATTGGTAGCTTAACCTGCTCACAGTTCTTAACGAAAAAAAGTGTATAATGAGGTTAATTATATTTTAACAGCAATTTGTAGAAACCTTTTTTAACAAGGATAAAACCGTAAACAAAACATTAAAGATGCTCTAGAAATCAAGATGCTTATTTCAATTGAAGCATAAATCATATTACACGTGGGAATCCTAACACATTATTTGTGGTTTGCCTCAAACTTCGAAAAGAACAGCTGTGTTTATTTATTCAGCCAATCTGCACAAGGATGCATCCCCACGATACAGTGAGGAAGACACACTTGGATGGCAAATTTCATTATGATGGTTGAGAGAGTGTCCCAATAGACTAACAATTTGTCTTTGGGGTTGAAAATGCTCAATTGAGATCCATTTACAGATAAATGCCATCTTGAAATCTAGGATAATACATGTAAAATATAAACTTCCTAAACTACAGATTTTTTAGTAAACATTTTTTTAAGGAATGTATTGGTCCAGATATACTAAAGGTTGAAGCATTGGAGAAATAATGAGTACTAAGATTTTTTTTCCAAAAAATAACAGTTTATTACAAATAGTGTTGTAGAGAAATACAAATATCCTTAATTTTTTTTAGTATATGTGTATATATATATATATATATATATATATATATATATATATATATATATATATATATATATATATATAGCATTCATCACTTTTGTAGCACCCTTGAACTTATGCCTTTTACTTATTCATAGTTTTTTTCTCTATAAGTGTAAACAGTCCTTGTTCCCATAAGATATACTGTTCTCTGTAAGAAGGCCAAACTCCTTATTACCCAAAACAATATGTACTATATTTTAATAGTCCACAGGGCCAACATTTGACCTATGTGCAGAGATAACAAGTAAGAGTTTTTTGCACATCTAGTGTGATGTACCAGGCATGCTTGATGCATGCTAACCACATGTTTTATATTTTATTGGATCACCTTATATAAATATTTAAATAAATATAGTTTATTGGCCTAGCAATGGGGTGTGGCTGGGTTATACCATGTTTCAAAAGGTAGAATAGCTTTTACCATGTTCTTAATGTAATTCACTATAAAAACTATGTTTTGTTTATATTTGTGTTCAGTTCAGTCAATCAGTAAGCAGCAGATATTTTGGATGATTTTTTGTTGCCGGCCCACGTTTGTATAAATGAAATCTGATAATAAGAAAATAATCAGAGGCTTCTGTTTTTTGGTATCATGACTGGGTTGCAGAGTAAAATGTGGTTTGTGGTTATGATTTTGCTACAACATTTGCCGAGCCGAGCCAGGAGTGCACTATATGTCTGTAGATAACACCCCAAGCTTCAGGAATTTTCGTGGGGGAAACGCTTGACAACTAAAAATGGCCAAAATTTGAGGTGAGCAGAGCCACTTTTTGTGAAAATCTGTGTATAGGATTGCTTTTCATGCATACCTTCCATGGAAACCTGGAAGCTTGTGATGGAGTGATGGATAAAGTCACACAAAATGACCTCACCCAGACTGACTTCTACCCGGTACCTGATATGATTGCATTTTTGTTTGTTGTTGATAACCTAAAAATGCTAATTAGTAATATTAAGTAAAATAGTGCAATTAACAGAAGTATAATTGATTAAGATATTATGCATGTAAAGGTGTTAGTTGCTGAGACTAGATTAATAGACATTAAGAGATATTGTACCCAATGAGGTGTTACTTTAAGAAGCACTGTAGATATAGAGTAACAGAGGTTTACCTTACCTATAAAAGGTGTTAAAGGTGAGCCTCCCTAGAAAGGCGAATAATGGTGAATAAAGGTGTGCCTTCCTACTAAAAGGAGATAGGTGAGCCTCCCTAGAAAGGTGAGTTTTGTCTAGACAGATTCTTGAGAAACGGTGCTGATTGATGAAAAGATAGAAATTGAAATCTGCTACTTTCATTTCGACTGGAGTTGCTGTGAAAACTAAGAATTGCGAATTAAATTGGGCCCATGTATGTGCTGTAAGTACTGTGTGCAGTGAGGTGTGAGAAATTGAAAGAAAATGAGGGTTTGTCCTCTGTACTGTGTTATTGTTGAGAGCGTCTGAATTTACAGTGTTATGGGAGTGCGTAAACTAGAAAGAAAGAGTTGTGTGTGTGTGAATTGATTGTTCCAAAACACTGTGATTTATCCTATTTTTTCTTTGTATAGCGCATTCTGTGTTCTCAGGTTGAATTTTAATTGTGGCATGTTACTTTAAGAGCTCACCCCCTGCAACCCCCCTGCGTGTCCTCTTCCCCCGTCTTACAGGTTGAAAGTTTCATTTTTCATTTCTGTGACTAATCGCTGTGTGCATTTTTTTTCTCTCCTCCAAGATAGTGTGTTTCTAGTTGAAAGAGAGCGCTGATTAAACTGTATTTTTTGTTAAAAATTAGTCTTCTGATAAAGCCAATATTTCTAGGATCAAGAGGTGTGCATTTTTTTTTGTGGAAGCATTTTGTTTTTGCTAGGTTTTTTTAGTGTATAGAGTATTTTAATTATATTTCCATTGCAATGGCTTTAATTTGAAGATGATGTGTTTTCCATTTTTTTTTACTTAAAAGTGTTATTCTTTTCTGCAAAACAAGCATGTTATCTGTTCTGTTCTGTCTGTTTTTTTATCCATATTCTGATTTATTTTGGAAAAGATAGTTTTTTATTTTGATATAAATTATCCCTTAGAGGATTTTTTCTTTCCTTACGTTGGTTTGAAGTTATTAGGAAAAATAAGAATTAAGTGTCATGTCTTTTGTTTTTTGGAAGGTTTGTAAAATGTTATTTTATGTGAGTTGAGCACGTAATTGAATGTTTGTGGAAAGCTTTTTCAGGTTAGGTGGTGTTGGTGGAAAATGGGTTCTAATAAGAAAGGGTAAATCCTTTGTGTGAAGTTTGCTCCTTAGACTGGATTTTGCAAGTGATTAAGAAGGACACTGTGTAGATGAAATTGGTCCAATGTGAGCTCATAAAAGATTGTCTTTTTTATTTTTTATTAATTGCAAAGTGTAATTAATGAAAACAGAAACAGACAGCCCCCATTATTGTTCATTTTCAGTTAATATGTTATTTTTGTGTGCTGTATAGCTGGCAGAGATCTGGAAGAGATAAGTAGTATATAGCTTATTTTGGTTTCTGCATTTGAAGGTTGTATTTCATGCGTAAGTTACTTAATTAGAGTGAGGAAGGCATTAAGAATTGTTTTGTGAACTGTGTTCTGATATGTATGTTTTTTTTCTGCTATGAGTTAATATTTTATTGTGTTACATTTGTTTTTTTGCAAATGTGTTATTGTGTTATTTTGATTTGATACGCCTTGTGTTTGGCTTCTGTGAAGTTGTGATTAATAGACAATTGTTAACAGTGACATATTTGTGTTTAAAGTTAGTGAGAGATTTGAGCGACTGCCCAGTCCACCTTTAATAATATCCATAGCAGGTCTGTGGGAACTAACCAATGACTAAGAAATGGTCTGTTTTGTTATTTAGTCATGTTTCAGAAATAAGTTAGAAAAGGTTTTATGATTTTATGATGTTTTTCTGAAGTATAGCATCTTTGCCCAAATTCCGTTATATCCCCCCCCCCCCTTCGCCAGAAGGTTCCCACCCACATGTATCTTTAAAGCTACAGAGCGGAGAAATTAAAGCTTTCCCTGTTAAGATGTAAGAATGCATTATAATGAGTTACTTATGTAGATCAGATCGCCTGTGCACAGAGTAATTGTCTACCTGCCCACCTAATAAGAATTATTGTGTTGTTATTTACTGCTAGTAATAAGAGTGACCTACCCTGTTGTGGTCCCAGGTTTTTTGCACCTTCTGCACCAGAATTAGCTCAACCCATATTGCAAGTGTAATAATGATTTTTATAGAAATATTAATAAGATAAAGGATTTAATGAGTAAGTTAAAGAGTTATTTCAGTGAATTATACTTGATCATAGAAAATATTGTGTATTTATCCCCATAAAGTGTTATATGTAATTTGAGAAATTGGTTTTATGTCATAGATTTTTTAGGTTTGATGGACATATATATTTTTTTTTTGATTCTTTTTATTCAATTATGTTTAGGATTAGTTATAGGTATATATATATATTATTTGAGAAGATCTATGCGCATATAAAGTATTCTGTGAGCTCACAATTATATAATTATATGTTCCATGCTGTTTGTCTTGTCTGAATCCTAATTATGTTACATTTATCAGCAGATTTGTATGCCGGTATGACATTTTTTCTGTAAAGATTATGTTTTTCAAGTGGAGAACTTGTTTGAGTTGTGGAGTGCATTATTGTTGGAGATATTCACGTTTGTCTGTATGTGTGTGTGGATGCTTTCTTTCTGTATGATCGAGTATTGAGGTTGAGTGAGTGAACATGGAGTAGAAAGGGACATGAGAGTGTTGTTATCTGATGGAGAAATGTTCCTTGTAGATAACGCCATTTTGTTATATTCGTCTTTCTCCCTGTTTTGCTATGTGCGAGGATGTCATGTATGTTCTGATTGTCATGTGGATTGTGATGCTTGATTTGCTGTTGATGTGCTGGGATGGTATATACTGAATATTGGGGGTTACATAGAGCACCAGTGTCCATATTATATCATTGCATTTTTTGTAGGGATTTTCCATTATATTTGACGGGCAGTGTAATAAAGTTGATATGGAGAATATAGTCTGAAATCTGATCAATTTGGGATTTATATTTGTGTTTATATGCTGTCAGCCATTTTGGATAATTGCTAATAAAGGGGTTTTTTTTGTTTGTTTTTTTAGATCTGGTTCCTACTTATGTTCATTTTTGTTTTATTATTTACAAGTAAATACAGTATCTAATTGCTAATTTGTTAATTTAATGTTTTATTACAGTTAAAACCGTTTAAAAGATTATATAATGTGTAAATTATTACATTAATTGAAGCAGTGGGATACAGGCCAAAAGTTCTATGTTTTCAAAAAGCTCTGTCTCACTTCCAAGGTCGAACGCTGATATGTTTTGGTAAAGAAAAAAAAAGCAGTTTAGTTTCGGCTTTAAAGGACCAGAACAGTTTGTGATATGATTCCCATGTAGAATTATAGAATGCGTGAAGTACATTTTTTTAGAGTAATTTTAGAAGTACACTACCTGTTCCAAAGACATGATAATAATTTTTAAGGTTTTTTAGATAACAATTAAAAAGGTGCAATTATTTTATGGGTTATGAGAAGCGTACAAGATTGTCAGAAATGTCAACTGACTAAAAATATATTTTTTATTAGTTTTCTTTTTCTAAGGTTTTGTTTTCCTTTTTTTATTTTATTTTTTTATATTTTTTATTTAGCTAGTCTGTTTTTTTCTGGACAGGTTATTTTATTAGTTGCAATTTTCTATGCTCATTTGAAGCTAACCTCATGTTGACATTTCTCTGTCTCCTGAATACTGCACAGGGATTGTGCCCATACCACTAGAAATCAGTGTATGATATCTTATCTGGTTAAAGAACCGTATCATACCAATTCTGTTTAATTGTTGTGTGTTATGTTTAGTTTATCCATGTTGGATAAATACTGTGATATTGTGACATCTATTTTTTCATGCCAATTCCTCAACTCAGATGATGACCATGGTGCAAATGAGTAGAGAATAAGTAACATTTTTTCAAGGTATTTCTAGGCCTCTAAGAAAGGAACATGATAAGAGGTGGATTACATTATGAGTTAAGAAAAGATTTTAGAGCTTTATTAGTAAATGTATATTGACAATAAAATAATTAGTAAATTCCTGTTAAATATACAACCGGTTACAGGATAAATCAAGTTATGTCTTATCATGTATGAGACATCATTAGTAGTATTGAAACTGTCCTATTGATAATTTTTGCTGCTTTAGCAGGTGTAGAAACTAATGGTTGCTTATATATTTTACATGTATTTTATATATTTATTAACTTTTCATGATTTACATTTTGCCTTAATTGATTTTAGTTTATGCCACCCCTTGTTTATTATAGAGTTATGCATATAATTAAAATAAAATTTACGATTAGGGAAAACATTAGGTTAAGTGTATATGATGAGACGATATCTAGTTGAAAGATGAATGGAAGTTTCTCGTATGATAATTCTTGTATGTTTGGATTTTTGTTTGGATTTTTGTCTCACTTGCCTAACCCAGAAGAAGATGTCAGCGAATGTGTGCCTGTAAAGACAAAGAAAAGACAAATAAAATACAAGCATGCCCTGATATATGATGAGAGTAAGTCTCTATCAAGTGCCTATTCTGATGACAACAGATAATAACAGATGAAGAAACAGATACAGAGTTTGCTGAATAAAGATAAAGCCCAGACAGAAATCTTGTCTGCACCCAAGAAAAAGGGGAAAGGTCAAACTCTTGTTCATTGATATGACCATACGATAATACATATATCTGCTGGCAAAGAGAAAAGATGTAAAGAAACAGGGTCCTCCATTTTTTGAATTTTGTTAATGCTGTATTTTCCCTTGTTTTTATCCCCTGTATTGCGCTACGGAATATGTCGGCTCGTTACAAATAAAAGTTAATAATAATAATAATCTGTGAGAAAGTCACATACTCCTTGCCCTATGCCTGCTTATCTGCGCATGGTGGCCTATTGCTTTGGACAATGGATCTCACCATCCAGAAGCAAGTGATCCGCCTGTTTATCATTTATCGTATGGACAAAGAGGGGCCTGGCTAAGTGTAATGTGTATGACTGGATTTGAATGAAGTTTGTCTGAGCAAATGTTTTCATTGTTTTGTGATTTTTACTTTTTCTGCTTCTTTTTACTGTCTTTCGCTTCTAACACTTCTGCACCTTGTTCAATCAACTTGTTAGGATCTAGTACGTACTAACATCTGAGAGTAATTAGGGAACGAAGAATACACTCTGGGTTATTAATAATATCAGTGCAAACTCTTTTGGTTATTAAATTACATTTATTATCTAAATGCCTCATAAGAAAATAAGTATAAAGGGAAATTGGTTCTATGGCCTAGTTATTGGTAATTGGTTGGAGAATTAAGTGAGGTAATTTTGTCTGCATTAACCATTGTGTTTTATTTTACATATCTGGACTTTTATATCTATTGCACTTATATCTGGACTATCATTTGGTAACATATATCATGTTTTCATCCACCCCAATGGTCTCTTCCCTTGTTATATGGACTTGGTCAAACAGGTGTTCATTTATTTTCGTGGACTAATTTTAAAGCTTTCTTTCAGCAGACTTTAATATCTGGACTGTGAAATTTGTGCAGTGGATTCCATTATTGAGAGATTTTCCATTTTTCCACGGACCATATTGGACTATTATAGTTGCGTTTTTAATATGTATTGTTTTTTTATTGTTTCTATTGTGAGCATAAAGGTGGAATAGTGGTTGATGGGAGATACATCAGACCTGATTTGCTAGACAGCAACCAGAGGATTTCTCAGTTAAATGCCCCAGGGAGAGATGTTACAGTTTGCAATATGCATAGCTGATGCTCTGCAAAACATGGTATGGGTCCCTGGGGCGGAGTATTTGGAGAGCAGGGGGGGCCAATGCTCCAACAGCACTAGTTGCTGTATAACAGACCACAGCTTGGATCTGGTTTTTAAGAGTTAGCTAATTGGCACTCACCTGTAGCTACTCAATTAGCAGACAGGCCTTTAAAAGAAGAGAGCAGCCTGCTCCAAGAGAGAGAGGAAAAGACAGCTAGGAGAGGCTGCGCTTATTGCAAAGACATTGCTTTTGTTTGGGAAATTGGTAAGTGGGAAAGCCACCCAATTGCAGATAGCAAGTACTGTCTAGTAAGAGCTCAAGTAAGAGCAAGGGATTTTGTTTGTTTTGTTATTATTTAAAGTACCTGCTTTCAAACTGAATAAAGAAGGAAAACTGAGCTGAAGGTGTCCTGGACTTTGTATACCCTAGAAGGCTGTGGTTACTGCAAGATCGGTGACAATCCTACCTGTAAAAGAAGTGGTTTGTCACATATGGTGGAGAATGCGGGCACCAACGGAAGCCTGAGGGTAGAAGTCATTTAAAGCTCAACATGGAGGATGTTATCAAGGCTCTGATCCAATCCTCCTCTGTGCAACAGGAGACAAACAGGAGAGCTGCAGAAAACAGTGCAGCCCTGCAGCAACTGGTGCTGGCCCAGGCAGAGTGTGCTAAAGTCCTGGCCAAAACACAAATGGAGGGCACTGAGTCCTTGGTGAAACAGCTTGTTGTGACACAAGCGGAGATGTTTAAAGTAGCCCGTGAGGAGCAGCAAAAAGTCACCCAGGGACTACAACAGGTAATCCAAGCGATCTCTGGAAAACTGAATGGGGACCCTGATGGAAGATACCAGGGGCCAAAGGTGATTCGGGCGAGCCACTATCTTCAGAAAATGACCGCATCAGATGATGTTGAGGCGTACCTTCTGGCATTTGAGCGCACTGCTGAGAGGGACGGATGGCCGGCTGGTGAGTGGGCAAGCATACTGGCACCGTTCCTAAGTGGAGAGCCGCAGAAGGCATATTATGACCTAGAACCAGCCGATGCAAGTATCTACAGCAAATTGAAAGCTGAAATCTTGGCACGACTGGGTGTAACCTCTGCAGTACGTGCCCAAAGGTTCCACTCATGGTCATATTCTTCAGACAAAGCCGCACGTTCCCAAATGTTTGACCTCATACACCTTGCACGGAAATGGTTACAACCTGAAATCCATTCAGCTAGCCACATTGTGGAAACCTTAGTAATGGACCGGTTTTTGCGTGGTTTACCAGCTTCCCTGCGTCGCTGGGTCAGCCAAAGTGACCCCCATACAGCTGACCAACTGATTGCCTTGGTGGAAAGATATGCGGCTGCAGGAGAACTGCTATGTCCTACTTCACAGGCAAACCCTCGCAATCCTAAGCCCCAAGATTCTGCAAGGCCGGGTAAGACTGTTCAAGGTTTAAGGGGGGCATCCAGGTCTAATAGGCCTGGGAAAGGAACTAATTGGTGGTCAGACTGTACTGTCAAATGTTTCAAGTGCAAAGAGGATGGTCATATGGCCAAAGACTGTCCATTTAAGGATGAACCTATGGAATGCAATATGGGCAAAAATGAGGGAACACGTTCATTTTTGCTCAGTTGTTATGGTATTGTTAACAATGACTATGATAATAACGCTCATAAATGCTGTGTAACTGTGAATGGAAAAATGTCTAAAGCATTACTTGATTCAGGTAGTATGGTTACGTTGGTAGCAGAGTCTATAATACCTTGTGTAAAACCTGATCATGGACAGAAAATAGGCATTATCTGTGTTCATGGTGATAAAAAGGAATACCCCACTGCGGAAGTAAATATTGGAACCCAGTATGGGAATTTAAAGTACCGAGTGGGTGTAGTACCTAGATTAGCCCATGAGGTAGTGATCGGTAGAGACTTTCCTCATTTTCTAAAATTATGGGCAGCTTTACAAAAGACAGACCAAAATTTATCAGAAATGAGTCAGTCTGTCGAGGATAATGTGTTCCCTTTTTCCGATATTGACTTGGGTTTTGACCACTGTGACGGAAAAATAAGGAAAAAGAAAAAATACTGTCCTAAACCAGTGTTAATAGGAGATAACCCAGCTCAAACTAGTGAGGAGCCTACTAATAATGCAGACAAGGATAAGGACTTAATTGATATTGGAATTAGTCCAGGTAACTTTAAAAGCGCTCAGTGGGAAGATCCCACTTTAGTGACAGCTAGGAATGATATTAAAGTTGTAAACGGGGTTGCTAATCAGCCAGGAGGAGCACTGCCGTTCCCCTATTTTGAAGTACAAAATGACCTAATTTACCGTGTAGAAAAAAAGGATTCAGACATCATTAGGCAGCTGTTGGTTCCTCAGGCTTACCAGAATATAGTGCTAAAGTTGGCTCACAGCCACATATTAGGGGGACACTTGGGAGTCGGAAAGACTAGAGAGAGAGTCCTTAGACGGTTTTACTGGCCTGGAGTGTTTGCTGCTATTACAAACTATTGCTCCTCATGTCCTGAGTGCCAGTACAGGGCTCCTTTCAAGACTTTTCGTAGTCCACTTGTACCCTTACCCATAATTGACGTGCCTTTTGAAAGGATCGCTATGGACGTAGTGGGGCCACTGGTAAAGTCCGCTAGGGGACACCAATATATATTAGTCATCTTGGACTATGCAACTCGCTATCCTGAGGCCATTCCCTTGCGTAATACCTCTGCAAAGCTAATAGCTAAGGAACTTATGTTGATGTTCAGTAGGGTGGGTATCCCTAAAGAAATACTGACAGACCAGGGAACCCCGTTCATGTCCAGAGTCACAAAAGAGTTGTGCAGGCTCTTGCAGGTTAAACATCTTAAGACCTCAGTATATCACCCACAGACTGATGGTTTAGTAGAGAGGTTCAACAAAACCCTTAAGAGTATGCTACGCAAGGTAATTGATGCAGATGGAAGAAATTGGGATTTTTTATTGCCATATCTACTGTTTTCCATTAGGGAAGTTCCACAGGCCTCCACGGGCTTCTCTCCTTTTGAATTATTATATGGAAGACATCCCAGGGGAATATTGGATATTGCTAAGGAGACCTGGGAACAGGAGACTACTCCTCACAGGAGTGTAATTGAGCATATAGCTCAAATGCAGGATAGAATAGCCACCATCATGCCTATTGTCAGGGAACACATGCTGGAAGCCCAGCAGGCTCAGAAAAACAGCTATAACCGTAATGCTAGAGTCAGAGTGTTCCAACCTGGAGACAGGGTATTGGTTCTGGTCCCTACTGTGGAGAATAAGTTCCTTGCGACTTGGCATGGACCCTATGAAATAATAGAGAAAGTGAGTGATGTCAATTATAAAGTCAGACAACCAGGAAGAAGAAAGCCTGAACAGTTGTATCATATAAATCTGTTAAAGCCATGGAAGGACAGGGAGGTCCTGGTTGCTTTAAAACCTTCAGAACCTCCTATAGTAGAGCCAGATGTGAACGTATCTAAGACTCTGTCTGTCCATCAAAAGCAAGAGGTCAGAGATTTCATCAGAAGAAATAGGGATGTTTTCTCGATAGTTCCAGGCAAGACTAAAGTGATTAAACATGACATAATAACCGAACCAGGGAAAAGAGTTAACCTCAAACCCTATAGAATTCCTGAGGCCCGGAGGGAGGTTATAAACTTAGAGGTTGAGAGCATGTTAAAACTTGGAGTCATTGAAGAATCCCAGAGTAACTGGAGTAGTCCTATTGTATTGGTGCCAAAACCTGATGGCACATGGAGGTTCTGCAATGACTACCGCAAGTTAAACGCCCTCTCAAAATTTGATGCTTACCCAATGCCAAGAGTTGATGAGTTAATAGAAAGACTGGGCAAAGCTCGTTATCTAACAACCTTGGATTTAACAAAGGGTTACTGGCAGGTCCCGCTCACTGAAAGAGCCAAAGAAAAGACAGCCTTTTCAACACCCAGTGGCCTGTTTCAGTACACTGTATTGCCATTTGGGTTACATGGGGCACCTGCCACATTCCAACGAATGATGGACAGAATTCTTAAACCTCATGTTCGTTATGCTGCAGCATACTTGGATGATGTCGTCATCCACAGTGCAGACTGGGAATCCCACCTCCCTAAAGTTCAAGCGGTACTTGATGCTATCCGCTCAGCAGGCTTAACTGCCAATCCTTCCAAGTGTACGATTGGTTTAGAGGAAGCTAAGTACTTAGGTTATTCTATTGGGAGGGGTTTGGTTAAACCACAGGAAGCCAAAGTAGAAGCCATACAAAAATGGCCACAGCCCCTTACAAAGAAACAAGTAAAGGCATTTTTGGGTTTAATTGGATATTATAGGCGGTTCATTCCAGATTTTGCTACCATTGCTGCACCCCTGACAGACCTTATTAAAGCAAAATCCCCAGTCATAGTTAAATGGTGCCCTGAGGCAGAAAAGGCTTTTAAGAGTCTGAAGGAAGCTATCTGTAGCCATCCTGTCTTAGTGACCCCAGATTTTTCCAGGGATTTTATAGTTCAGACAGATGCTTCTGATGTGGGCTTGGGGGCTGTTCTTTCACAGGAATACCAGGGTGAAGAACACCCTGTTTTCTTTTTGAGCAGAAAGTTAAACCCACATGAGAAGAACTACTCTATTGTTGAAAAAGAGTGTCTTGCTATTAAGTGGGCACTAGACTCTCTTAAATACTACCTACTAGGCAGAAGGTTTCGATTGATAACGGACCATGCTCCTCTGACGTGGATGTATCAGAACAGGGAAAGTAACTCCAGAGTAACCAGATGGTTTTTGAGTTTGCAATCTTTTAATTTCACTGTGGAACACAGGGCTGGTCTGCAACAAGGTAATGCTGATGGGCTTTCGAGGGTACACTCCCTGATTTCCATGGTCGCTCAAACCCTTGGGTATGAGCTGGGGGGGAGGATATGTGAGCATAAAGGTGGAATAGTGGTTGATGGGAGATACATCAGACCTGATTTGCTAGACAGCAACCAGAGGATTTCTCAGTTAAATGCCCCAGGGAGAGATGTTACAGTTTGCAATATGCATAGCTGATGCTCTGCAAAACATGGTATGGGTCCCTGGGGCGGAGTATTTGGAGAGCAGGGGGGGCCAATGCTCCAACAGCACTAGTTGCTGTATAACAGACCACAGCTTGGATCTGGTTTTTAAGAGTTAGCTAATTGGCACTCACCTGTAGCTACTCAATTAGCAGACAGGCCTTTAAAAGAAGAGAGCAGCCTGCTCCAAGAGAGAGAGGAAAAGACAGCTAGGAGAGGCTGCGCTTATTGCAAAGACATTGCTTTTGTTTGGGAAATTGGTAAGTGGGAAAGCCACCCAATTGCAGATAGCAAGTACTGTCTAGTAAGAGCTCAAGTAAGAGCAAGGGATTTTGTTTGTTTTGTTATTATTTAAAGTACCTGCTTTCAAACTGAATAAAGAAGGAAAACTGAGCTGAAGGTGTCCTGGACTTTGTATACCCTAGAAGGCTGTGGTTACTGCAAGATCGGTGACAATCCTACCTGTAAAAGAAGTGGTTTGTCACACTATGTATAATTTTGATTTGCTTTTACAATGCTCTTGTTGGGAAGGTATTAAGGTAAAAGGTGAAAAGGACTCTGTGAAATATAATGTAATATCTCCATGTTGTAGGAAACTTATCTAACTAAATCTTTAGTCACCTTGAGTCTTTTTTCAGGAGCCAGTCTAAAGAACATGCCTCTACTTCCTGATGAGTTTATAATTGTTTATGTGTGCAATTTATCTTACGATTGTGCCCTGTCATATTTGTATTTTCATTTTGATAACAATTTTCATTGTCATGGGGGGGTGTTGTAGAGAAATTCAGTACACATATCCTTACATGTTTTAGTGTATAGCATTAATCACTTTTGTAGCACTTGTGAACTTTAGCCCTGAAACAGTACTTATTCTATTGCAGGCCGTGAGGTATGAAACAGTTGATTATGCCTTTTACTTATTCATTGTTTTTTTTTATCTATAAGATATACTGTCCTCTGTAAGAAGGCCAACTCCTTATTACCCAAAACAATATGTATTTCAGTAGTCTGCAAGGCTAACATTTGCCCTACGCGCAGAGATAACAAGTACGAGTTCTTTTGGGCATCTATTGTGACGTACCAGGCATGCTTGATGCATGCTAACCACATGTTTTAGATTTTATTGGATCACCTTATATAAATAATCGTTTATTGGCCTAGCAATGGGGTGTGGGTGGGTTATACCATGTTTCTAAAAGGTAGAATGGGTGTTACCATGTTCTTTATGTAGTTCACTATAAAAAGCAATGTTTTGTTTATATTTGTGTTCAGTTCAATCAGTCAGTCAGCAGCAGATATTGTGGATGTTTTTTTGTTGCTGACCCACGTTTGTATAAATAAAATCTGATAATAAGAAAATAATCAAGGGCCTCTGTTTTTTGGTATCATGACTGGGTTTCAGAGCAAAATATGGTTTGTGGTTATGATTTTTGCTACAACATTAGAATCCCTTTCTGGATCACTACCTTATTGTGGTGATGGGGCTTGTGTACCTCAATAAAGCTGTGAGCTTAAAAATGATTAGCAGGTCATAGCAGAGATGTTAGACAAGCCAATTATTTTCCTTGGTGCCTAACACCACTCACTAGTCATTGATTATAAAAAGGAAAACACTTTAAAGTGTTTCCCTTTTGAAGAAGCTGCTTGATGCGGAGAAACGGTCGTTAGACTGTATTACAACTCTCATAAGTAGTGCATTTAATTCAAGCTATTTCAAAGCAATATAGTATAGGCACCTAGCCCCGTCAGATTCAAATTATTCATTGTATTGGGAGAAAGGAGGAAGCTAGGACTCCTTTACCAATGGAATAGCACTACAAAGACAGAATGTGTTTTTAGTTTAGTTTTAATTATTTAGTGCACCAGTACAGGAGAAGCAATTAGTTAGTAGTTATAGCCTGAAAGGACCACTGCAGAGGGTATGTTGTAGTTGATCTAATTGGGTCATTACACCTCAAATCCTCCTTGGAATAAAATATAGGTGAAGAGCTATGGATGGGTACAACCAGACACTAGATGTGCCTAGTGTTCTGCGGTCCATAGTTTCACAGAGAGTCAGACTCAACTGAACGACTAAACAACAAATTAACTATTAAGTAATTGTTAGCATAACACAAATTATCTTCTGTTGCCATGTGTACTATAGAAGAAGGGTTGGAAATACATATAACAACATAGGAATAGAGAGACTCTACAAAAAATGTTCCACAGTATAGATAGTTATACAATTTTAGGATAGTTATGGAAGTTGCTCAAATCCCTCAAAACAAAAGCACTTAGTACCATATTATCTTATCTCAATAAACCTATTAATCCCTTATCTTCATATAGTGTTGTTTAGTCATCAGTATCCAATACCAAGTCTTCCAAATCTAATGTTATGATAGTGAATGTGAATCATGATTGAGTTTTTTCCAAGTTGGGACTTCAAAATCTAGCTAGTATATTTCAAAATGCATAGACATTAGCATTTACATATTCAAAACTTTAAACGCTGCTGAGACACAGCCTGTCATTGGCTAGTACATCTAGTACTATAGAAACATTGAATGCACAAGCTAGAGGGGGTGGAGGTTTGCAGGGACTGTTTGGAATGTTTCACAGAGTAAAAATAGAGCTTTTAAGCACATGTTAATAAAATTATGTTTAAATATGCAAATAATCACTTAGGTAGTTTATTTTATTATTAAAAACAGGAAATCTTCTATATTCCGTTAATGCAAACCTTGATGGAACAACCCATAGACCATGTATTTTCCAAACATTGTGAAGCTGCACACCCTGATCTTGACCTGTCTGGGGGTGACTGAAGAGAGGCTTTGGAATCATTTTAAAGAGTAAATAAAAAACATATGAACAAATTATTCCCTTGTATATAATATAACATGTTTTTGCATGCTGAAATTCAGTTTTAAAAAGTTATAAAATGTTGGTCACATGTATATGACTTTTATTGACTGTCATAAATACTTCCAGCACTCACTCATCTCAAAATGCACTCCATCACTCTTTTTATACGGTAGATGTGTTTTATTAACCATTTTCCACTGTGGACATTGTGTATAACATATGATTTAGTTGTATGCATATCACTTTCCCACATCTGTCCGTTTTACATAGCCTCTGATCCCTGGAACATGACACTTTCATGTCATAATAGCTATGACTGATTGCTCTTTTCCCTATTGTGAATGAACTAACTTGTAACAAATAATCTAGAGGTGACAGACAGATAGGGGTAGTTAAGTAGAATTTAAGCTGTGGATGTATCAGGTGATTATTTGAAGGATCATGCATAATTGGGTATTTAATGGAAAAACCCAATAATGTATTTGCATTATAAGCTTAAATATCGTTTTTTGCTGGCTATAGATTATTTGTTTTATCTCAAAATTAATGAATGCTCTTAATTAGTTTAAAAACGTTAGGATTCTAAATAAAATCATAGTTGTACATTGTCTTAAACACTTGGCGGTATGTTTACCAAGTGGTGATAAAACTGGGATTAAAAATAGCAGGAACAGAACCAACCAGTTTACAGCCACCAAAGTGCCCAGCAAACCACAGGAATCAGTAGCCACCAAGCAAATGTTACCAACAGTAACAGAGTCCCATGCCGGTTCAGAAGCAATATTCCCAGTAATAAGAATTATTATTCCCTCAGAATGAAATACACACCTCATTTATGTATGTTTAAACTGACAACAGTCTTATTGATGTGGTCCAGTATTTATGCACAACCCTGTCCAACCAAACTCCACCAGCTTAATTTACTACTGAGGCTAATTGGCCCTTCGATCCTGGCTTTACAGTGGGGTATCTGATCATATCAGGAGTGCAGACACTCAGTCACACCTAAGTGTCCACTGTCTCCTGGGCCTCTCTCTGGACGTCACACTAGGTGACTGCTTATGTTGTTGGGCCTTCCCTGTTTCTTCCAATCACATATACTACCTGGACATTTAGAAAAATAGAGTAAACAGTTCTCTGTTTACTGAGGTGAGTAATCATTAGCACCAGAATCATGGCTATTTAGAGAACCTCCTCTGATAGCATATGCATATAATTATTGTGCTGTATTATATTTTCTACCTGGCTCATTTTGTGTTATTTATGTGTTAGGAAATTTAAATGAAGAATTAAAGGCCTACTTAAGTTTCATGGATTATAAATTCATGTGACAGAGAAGAATCAGTAGTGTATAGAAACATTTTTTTGCATGAAAAAATCCCAAACCTTAATGAATGTACCCTAAAGATTGCAAAATTCTTCAGTTTTCTTAAACTCGATTTTAAGATGGAACGCCCTTGAAATCATTAGCTAAATTAGTATAAAATGCATAATTTATTTTGGACAATTACAGGCAGCTATAGCATTGTTTTAATGCCTGGGAAGTCAGTTTGTGCAGCAAAGCAACATGATATATGTAGTCTTTTTTTAACCTCCACAAGGAAGCAAGGAGGAGCTCAGACATTGCTATGTGAATTTCTGCATTGTGCTGCTGTTGACTTGAAGGTTAAAATAGGTTTAAAAAGATGTACCTGAATGCATTGTTTCTATTGGTTAGTACAAGGTGCAATGTAAGCACATATGTGGGTGTAGAAACCATTTTTTTTTTAAAATAAAGTAAGTGTAAGTGTACAGAATGAGTTAATGTAATGTGTGTTTCTGATATAAGCAACATGTATTAGATTAGAAAACATTAAAAACAGGGAAACATAGATATACCTTTATATGATACTTTTTTTAACTCCCTTTTATAAATCTATTAACTTTTTTTATCTAACTCACTCTTTAATTTACTTTTAAGTGCCATTTTTGTAAATGGAATTTACCGTATTTTTCGCCGTATAAGACGCACTTTTTCTTCCCCAAAACTGGGGGAGGAAAGTTGGTGCGTCTTATACGGCGAATATACCTTTTAAAACTGCCTCTCTGTCCTCTTGATCTCTTCCCACTCCCGATTGGCGCTTCCTACAGCACCAGCAGCATGCATCGCGTCGGCCGGTGCATCCTAGTGACGTCACACACGCGACGCTGCAGTACACGAGGAGTGCTGGTAGGAAGCGCTGGGGTGAGATCAAGATGGGCTGAGATCAGAAGAAAGGTGAGGATCAGGAGGGTCAGGAGGGTCAGGGAGGGTCAGGGAGGGTCAAGGGCTCCCAAATGCTGCAATATGTGTATGTATGTGTAGGTATGTGTATGTATGTGTATGTGTATGTGTATGTGTGTGTGTATGTGTGTGTGTGTATGTGTGTGTGTGTATGTGTGTGTGTATGTGTGTATGTATGTGTATGTGTATATGTATGTGTATGTATGTGTATATGTATGTATGTATGTGTGTGTGTATATATATATATATATATATATATATATATATATATATATATATATATATATATATATGTGTGTGTGTAATGTAGGTGTGTATCTGTGTGTGAAGTGTATTTGTGTTTGATTCAGATTTTTTTTTTCTTGTTTTCCTCCTCTAAAAACTAGGTGCGTCTTATGTGCAGGTGTGTCTGATAGGGCGAAAAATACGGTACTTACAGTACATACTTTAAGTATCTATAATGGCACATCGCTCATTAGCACCACCCAGGACTACATGTGATTTACTAAACCCAGGTATTATAATTAGGTTGGCGATGAGGCATTGTAATGCTGGATGTAGATTTATTTATAATTTCCCTATCCACCCCTTTACACATCCCGAACAAAGCAGCGCATGCATGTTATTGGGGTCAAGCATGCACAGTTTAACCCTTCTTTACATCAGCGCAGGTGCACTTGTATGTAACATTCAGATGTGTTTAGATTCCTTGCATGTGCCATCAAAGCCGCAAAAGTGGCTGACAAAAATACAGTTGTTGTCTTGGCATCATTATTGACGTATAATAACAACAAACTGGGCAAAATTATAATATCAGTTCCTCATATTAATCACTTTTGTTTATAATTTCTGTCTCTAAACCATATAATGATGTTCTTGAAGAGTTACATTAAGAAAACTTACATTCACACAGCCTATTTGAATAGGGCTCTATATAAGCATATTTTTTCTACAGAAGTTTTTAGTTAGTGAAGACCTTGCTTTTGATAGAAGATCACTAACTAAAAACTTCTGTAAAAAAATATGCTCTGTGCTTAAGTAGAGCCCTATTCAATTGGCCGAATCGCAATTTAATAAGGCTGTTAGTGTCTCATTATATATTCAACATATTAATAAAAATATTAATTTGAATTATTTTATATTTTGATAAACTAGGATAAAATTAGGGTACTGTAAGCGTCAGTTTTGTTGATGTAATTTTCCTATTATTTTTTGCCCTTTATGTTGTATGTTAGTGGCTGAATATTGGTAGTACAACTTTATTGAAATATAAAATGACTGCTAAAGTGGGGTGAATAGCAAGATTTTTGTTTAGTTAATTGAGAGAAATTGGATTTTCATGGTATGCCATACATAACATGTCAATGACATGCCCTAACACGCCCATTAAACACCCATTCACGATGACTGTCAATGACGTACTGCTTGCTGTTACCACGGAACAAGCCTTTAGTAAATTGCACAATGATCTGAGATGCTGATCGCAGGCTATATTATCCACGTATGCACCAGTGATCCTTTCATAAATTCTCCCCTCTGTGTTGTTTTCTTCATTAGCAAAACATGTCAACGGTCGAGACAATGTCCTTTCTAATTTTTAACAGCCGGTATGTGCAAGAATTCCAAGTTGTGCAAAATATTTTCCAATTACAAAAACCTGTGCACACTAAATTGAGTAAAAACCAATTTAGACAACAAAGGCAATACAGGAGAGCAGATAGTGCTACCAAACAGAGAAACAAATAGAAAGAGAGGGGAAAAGTAATAAGACAATAATATAGTGTAATAACTTCAGTTTATTGACTAGAGAATATGGGCCTCATTCTATTAGCGGCCGCAGCCGTTGCGGGGCCGCAAGGATCGGCCGCAAGCTATTCGGCTATTCTATTCCCTTACGGCCGGAGGCTCCGGCAGGCTTGCGGCCGGTGCCTTGCTATCTCTTGCGGCTGCTCGCGCCGGAGGAAAGCCTTTGATCTAAAACGGCCGCAAGAGTTTCGGCCGTAAGAAATTTCTATTTGCAATTCAATTGCTCCGGGAACCCTCTCTGCAAGGCTAAAAACGAGCCGCAGCTTACTTGCAGGAAAGAGGTCCCGCTAGCACCAATTAAGCACATAAAATAGCTCAAATAAAGCCATCCTGCACTTTGAGGAGACTATAAAGGGATTTTAGGTGTTAGAAAAAATAGCACATAATTATCCTATACTCAAATCCGTAAAATATTTTATTTTTAATATCCGTAAAATATCCATGTAAAAAGTCCAGAGTGCTTGGAGCACCTCAGACCCGCCCACGCCGCAGCCGGAAAATAAACAGTTAATTTGAACTCGGGTTTGGGCTGATGTGCAAGCTTGAGAGTGGGTTTCTTTTAATCCTCATGTCCCCCAATATGATCCCTAGCATTTACAGAGCTGTACAGTGCAGGCTTGAATTTATTTTTGCGTTTTTAGATTTCAGAGCTTACGGCCGGTTTCAAGATATGCGGCCGGCCGTAAAAGGAGATCCTTGCGGGGCCGTATAATAGAATCGCGAGTTAACAGAACCCCCGCAAGGAATCGCAGCCTTACGGCCGATTTACAGCCGATAATAGAATGAGGCCCTATATATATAAACCCCTAGGGATGCAGGGTATCCTAGAGGTGCTATGTTAGTAGCAAGGGCCGTATTACATTATTACATTTCCTACTTGCACTGATTTCCTAATCTTTGTCCACACACGTGCACAACAGTAATGTACATGCCCAACAATTATCTCCATCAAACAATTCGTTTGACACAATATTGTGCATTAATTTCCCCAGAATCTTTTTTTCTGTTGGCACAGTACCCTACCAGGAGTACAACAATAGATAAGTTCAATGGAATGTGATGTCCACTGGTGGCTCTTGTAATGGAAAATAAGGCCATAGGGTGACCCTTCCTGTAGGGAAAGACCCACTGCTACTAGACTGTGGTGTAGTGTGATAATAAACATACTATAATTCAGTATCCAATCTATTGAAGAAAAAGCATGACAGGATGGTTGAGAAGACTCATTTGGTTTCTGTTTTAGTGGTGATTAAAATGTAATTATACTCGATGATAGATGTTTTTTCTCGAGTGCATGTTTTACTTTTAGTTTTGACAGGAACTGCTGGTATTGCCACGTTACAGATGACACATTCTGTTTTACCACTTGACATGTATGTGTGTGTGGATCAGATACACAACTTCTTTATTTAACTGATTAGTAATAACATGTATATTGTGTTACAATTTGGCAATATAATTAACATAAAAGAATACCCAGTGTCAGTCCCATGTGGTTATTTTCAGAAATCCTTTTTAATGCCAACAAATGCTAAGCCAGATACAGCAATGGGTGCCGGAATACAACAGAAGGCTGTTAGGAAATAAACATTTACACTACTTTAAAGAAAGCACTAAAAAAAAAATAGTTTATTTAAATGTAAATGAGGAAATAATATAAACACAAATATGTACATAAATGCTGTATATGATACAGTATTTACGTACATTAAATAATTACAATTCTAACTGCATTTCCTTGATAGTGGACACTGATAATTGTGAAGTATTTATTTTGTCTGTCAAATTTAAGAATTGTGTGGCAGGAAGATGGTAAATATTTTATCTCTATTTTTACTGAGACAAAAATAAAGTAATACAAATACAATTCAATAAACTAATTCAATACAATTTTAAATAGGAATTGGAATTGAAAGATAATCAGATTGCTTGTTAATCATATTAAGAAACAATAAGCAACATAAAATAGATAAGGTACATATATAAATATCATAGGGAAAAAATAAAACAGATTTTCTTAACAGCGAGGGAATTTACTAAAGCATTGCATGTGAGTGTGGTGAGTTGCAAGGGTCCTTATGACTTGCCATACAGCATCGTAGGTCATCAAGTGATTTACTTAAGGCTTTTTTGGGGCAAAAATGCTGCCTGACTTGCCACATCTCAACCACCTGTTATCAGGGTGTTTTAGGGGCGTATTAGGTCTGACCAGCATTAATATCGCAGGACTGGCTTTAGATTGCTGAATCTATTAAAGCAAATTTGTGATCTAAAGCTGCTGTGATGCTGCTCTTCATTATGGATAACTAAAACCAGGAAATGTGATGAAATCCTAAGAATAAATACAATACAATTATTAATAAAAAGTATCACCCCCAGACCCCAAATAATACCCACACACAGCACAGGGGAAGAGCCAGGGAGCCTGTGAGTGATGTTGCAAGTTAATTTGAGGCATATTTTGTCTTTTTTAATGATCAAAAATCGCTGAAGCGGGGAAAAAAATGGCGGCCGAAAAAACGTAAAAATTCTGAAACAAGATGAAAACGAGGCTCAGCAAGGCCAGGCACTCGGAACTTAGAAAATACACAATGCAAAAGACAGTAACATGGACAAACAACGACAGGCACGCGGGAATTAGAAAATACTCGACGGCAGAGACGGTAACACTTACACCAACAACGCCAGGCGTTGTTCGTCTGTTTCCCGCGTGCCTGGTGTTGTTGGTGTAAGTGACAGTCAATGAAACCAATGGCAGTCAGCACGCACCACGCAAAGATTCAGCAGAGACACAGAGGAGAAATTCACAGGGAAGGGACAGGGGGGAGATGGTGGAAAGAGACACATGGCATTCCCAAGCAGAAAAAGTTGCAAGCGATGAGCGCTGAAGGTGCTCAGAGGGGGCAGAACATGGCATTGTGTGGCAAAATTCAAATTTTATTGCCATCATTTTTGACAGGCTATTTCCTAGTAGTTATATAACTAACATGGTATCCTGGTGCAAAGCATGGGGGTGGTAATAAATGAACCCCTACCTCAGATCGGGGTCGAGAGGTTATCATGACCTTAAACCCTTTAAACCCTATCCTTTAAATGCCATCAGAATTGCTAAAGTACCCCATGGTCCCTATCCCCCAGCGGGGTCAATACAAAACCCCTAGGGCACTTTCACTATCCCCCATGGGATATATCAGTCAGATTGCAACAATTGTAATCCTTTTTCAAGGCTAAAATGAATCATTAGCCATTTAAAGTTCCTCAAAGAAAGAGCTTCCCTAAGCTTAGGTAATCTTTTTTACAGATATTTGAATGGGTCCTTCCCCCTGAAGATGAGGATGTTGGCAACAATCAAGACACAAGAGGATGTTTCCAGGTGGCCAGAAGATGAGGATCCCTTCCTTCAATCAAGATGTCTTCAATCTGGAGTGACCACTTACAAGGGCAGAAGATTAAGGACCAGGGCATCATTTGACAATGTTAGGAGGGTATAATATAAATGAACTATTCCTTTTTATTAGAGGTTTAATTTTTTTTTAATTGTAACTTTTTATGTGTATTTTTGTTCTGGGTAGGTAGTGGCCAAATGGGGCCTGTAAGGTCCGCAAGAAAGATAAGGTCTATGTGGACATTATTGACTGCAATGCGGGATAAAGCCTATGGAAGTTCTTATGAACCCCCATGGGGATAGGGCCAGCACTTAGAGGTTACAAGTTAGGGCATTAGGGGTCATTCATAAACCACAACTCCACAACTTCAGAGTTAAGGGTGTTGGGGGTAATAAAACCCCCAATCCCTATGAGAGGTAGGAGTTGATTTGCTTCTCCAAAGGCCCTTCCTTTTGCTTAGAGAATCTAAGAAACAACTTTAGTTATATAATTATTTACCTACCCCATGCCAGAGAGGTGGGCTTGGCTGGAGTCTTAAAGGGTGCTGGTCCTTTAAACAGTTAACACCATAACTGCTAGAAATTAATAATTTGGGGGCCACGCCCACTAATAGAATGGGAGAGAGATCATGAGGATCCTGGCCAATTACAGTTTTGTCTTATAAGACCAAGAAGCTCTGTGGCTCCTAAAGCTTCTTATGCATATTTGCATTATGTTACAGCAAAGCAGTGCTGCATGCTCCCACAAGTAAGAAATGCAGCAGATTATGACATGCTAGTGTGAAGGAAAATGAAACAGGCAAATACACTAAAAATTGATTACCCAAGAGGCAAGCCAATGCACTATAAGAGAATATGTAACAATATTTAAAACTGTATTCGGGTACAATTATGACTTTCATTTTTTAGCATTACTTTAATTTACATTCAGGCTGCTAAAAACTTATATTACAATATCCTTTTTTTTAATTTTTTTTAAATATTTTCCTATTATTTTGTGAGTTTTGTTTTTTTATTAAATACCGTGCTTTTTCAAAAAGTGGAGTTTCCCTCCACTTTGTTTATGTGTACATCTGTGAACCTTCTTTTGATAAAAAATATTGAACTTTTTTTTAACTATGAGCTTAACAATTGAATGTTCCTGTTCTTAAAATCAACTCTGTTATACTAAGTCCCTGCAATCACTGGAGCTTTTTTCGGTACTTAATGTTACACCCTGTGTGAATTTGCTAAAGACAATATTTTTCACGCTCATCAAATCACAAATATACTTTGAAGCTTTTTAAGTGAGTTACAATCACTTTGATATTTCTCCAATAAAGAAGTAACGGGAGCCAAAATAAGCCTCTACTATTTCACCTGCTTCATCAACCAAATGACTGGAAACTATTTAATTCTCATTTCCTACTTTTTCCACATCAAGTAGGACCCGGAGTGGGAAAAGACTTGTGATTTGCATTGACGTCTTCAGCTTTCACAGAGACCATCAGGTCATTAGGATTTATTTAACATAATTAGTACATGTGAAGTTAATTCTTGTTCACACAACGCACCACTTTGGTCATATTCTTAAAATTTACTATTTTGAAAAACTATTTTTTTTTAATTTAGAATGTAAAAAACAGCATCTAATGTATTACCTTTTATATGCAATTATGCTGCTTGGATATATCATTTTTATTTTAGCAGATCAACTTCCTTAGGTGGGATGAGACATTGGGTGCAGAGGATGTTTTGGTCTGCTCAATGAGAATGTGGTATCTACAACAGGAGTAAAGAGAAGGTCAGAGAGCAGCAGACAAGAAAACAAAATGGAGGTACCCAGTAAAGAATAATTACATATACAGATTACAAAATGTAAAAGCTGTGTTGTTTTTTCTTTATTTTTGAAAACATGTTTTTCATAGTTCAAAAGAACATATAGAAAAAACATGACCACAGTGATACTTTAAAGGGCCACTGTAGGGCTTTTTTCTAAATGGGGTTGATTGACTAAAGCATCACAGGTTTTTGAACGGGTGATAATGGGATATGTAAAATCCAGCATTGCATGCCATGCAATTTACTAAAGGTTTTCAAAATCACAAATGGATGTTTAACTGGTGTGTTATTGATGTATTATGGGCATATACTGGGTGGGTATATTCACTACACTATAGAGGTGGTTGTTTGATTATACTGTAATACTAGGTGCAATATATTTGTATATAACTGCTTGCTATAGTGATTCTATTCATGTTAAACAGTAATAAATACTTTTGTGGTAATTTAAGGCATACTGTGTGCCCTGCTCTATGGAGGTGTAATCAAATGATTGTTTGCAAAGACAGATCTAAGAGGTACTTTGTGGAGATGACACAATGCCTCAGCTTCCTTTTTGACAATGGGACATTTTATTATTTAAGGTCTCCTGTGGAGAGATGTACACAACCAGCTTACTAACCAGTCACATATCATTCAACAACTCTGTGTAGCCAGTTAACTTGGCCTTCTGGTCTAGTGATCTTAATTATGTTACCAAGTAATAGTGTTTAATGTTACCACTGTTTAATTAAATGCTGAACCCTGTTCAATAAAGAGTCTTTTGGTTAAGACATTGGTAGTAGACTTAAGTTCTTTTCCTGGATGCTGGGAATTTAATGCTCTGTGTGTTTCTGTCTAATCTGATGAAAGGCTACTGAAATCCTGGTGTCTGCTACAGTTGACGAGATGAAGAAAAGAAACCCTGTGCATGGACAGAGAATTGATCAGATATTGGGATATTTGTTAATGCAATTTATACTTTCAGTAGTGTACAGTAATAATTATTAGTCTATGGAAATATTGAACCTCATTACAAATTATAATTTATAGTTTATTTATAATAGTATAAGGAAATATATATATTTTATACTTTTGAATGCAATGGCATTTTTAGCTGCTACAGTGCCTTGCAAAATTATTCACCCCATTGACTTTTTACCTATTTTGTTACATTACAGCCTTAAGTTCAATGTTTTGTTAATCTGAATTTTATGTGATGGATCAGAACACAATAGTCTAAGTTGGTGAAGTGAAATGAAATGAGAAATATATATATATATATATATATATATATATATATATATATATATATATGTATACATAAAACTATTTTTTAGAAATAGAAAGCAGAAAATTGTCATGTGTGTATGTATTCACCCCCTTTGTTATGAAGCCCATAAAAAGCTCTGGTGCAACCAATTACCTTCAGAATTCACATAATTAGTGAAATGATGTCCACCTGTGTGCAAAGTGTCACATGATCTCTTATTACATATACACACCTAAGCAAGAGTCACCACTAACCAAACAAGACCAAGGAACTCTCCAAACAAGTAGGGGACAATTTTGTTGAGAAGTACAGTCAGGGTTAAGTTATAAAAAATATCAAAATCTTTGATGATCCCCAGGAGCACCATCAAATTTATCATAACTAAATGGAAAGAACATGGCACAACAGCAAGCCTGCCAAGAGACGGGCGCCCACCAAAACTCACGGGCTGGGCAAAGAGAGCATTAATCAGAAGGGCAGCACAGAGACCTAAGGTAACCCTGGAGGAGCTGCAGAGTTCCTCAGCAGAGACTGGAGTACATAGGATGACAATAAGCCGTACGCTCCATAGAGTTGGGATTTATGGCAGAGTGGCCAGAAGAAAGCCATTACTTTCTACAAAAAACAACATGGCATGTTTTGAGTCTGCGAAAAGGCATGTGGGAGACTCCCAAAATGTATGGAGGAATGTGCTCTGGTCTGATGAGACTAAAATTTAACTTTTCGGCCATCAAAGAAAATTCTAGGTCTTGCTCAAACCCAACACATCACATCACCCAACGAACACCATCCCCAGTGAAACATGATGGTGGCAGCATCAAGCGGTGGGGATGTTTTTCAGTAGCCGGGACTGGTAAACTGGTCAGAGTTGAGGAAAAGATGGATGGTGCTAAAAACAGGGATATTCTTGAGCAAAACCTGTACCACTCTGTGCGAGATTTGAGGCTAGGACGGAGGTTCACCTTCCAGCAAGACAATGACCTCAAACACACTGCTAAAGCAACACTTGAGTGGTTTAAGGGGAAACATGTAAATGTGTTGGAATGGCCTAGTCAAAGCCCAGACCTCAATCCAATAGAAAATCTGTGGTCATACTTAAAGATTGCTGTTCACAAGCGCAAACCATCCAACTTAAAGGAGCAGGAGCAGTTTTGCAAGGAGGAATTGGCAAAATCCCAGTGGTAAGATGTGGCAAGCTCATAGAGAATTGTCCAAAGTGACTTGGAGTTGTGATTGCCGCAAAAGGTGGCTCTACAAATTATTGACTTTAGGGGAGTGAATAGTTATGCACATTGACTTTTTCTGTTATTTTGTTGTTTGCTTCACAATAAAAAAAAAAACATCTTCACAGTTGGGGGCATGTTCTGTAATTTAAATAAACAATCCATGTTAATTCCAGGTTGTGAGGCAACAAAACACGAAAAATGCCAAGGGGGTGAATACTTTTGCAAGGCACTGTACATTTACATTGTAGCAAATAGGTCCATCCTCTACATTAACATTCTCCTCCCATTTGTAGGAGGTCAACAGAAATCAAAATGATAGATTCTACTGCAACATAAATGCATATAAATTAAAAAAAATTATTGTTAACGTTTTTCACACTAAGTATATTTTCGCATTGTCATATAAATATGCTTTTATAAAATGTCTCTTATGGAGTTGATTATAGACTTGGAGCCCAATTCAATTAGAAGGTCGTATCTCGCGGTATACAGGCCGCATGTTTGCGTGCTGCAGGCTTGAACTCTGCTATAATTCTGATGCCATTGAATTAAAATGAATCCCGTAAGTTACGGGCTGAACGCCGAAACCGTAAACCATGCACTTGTGCTTAGCAGTTCAGGGTGGGAACATGATCAATTAAGCAGGGCCATAACCACACATTTCAAAACATCCAATAGAAAATGAAACTTGGAGGTTATATTTCAATCAATTAGATTTGGGGGTCCGATATACAAAATAACAAAAAAGGAATGCCGATAGTGTTCTAGTCCATGTGGGTGTCCTGATATTTAATAACTCATTGATTCCCAAGTTCAATATAACCCTGAAATGAAACATACATTTTTTTTTTTTTTTTAAATGATTGCCGATTTGCAAGCTTGAGATGGTTGTGCAATTAATTCTAATGTCTTTTATTGCCATCCCCATCATTTACAGTGCAGTATTGATTTTGTATTTGCATTTACAGTGCTAGTGACAGGGCTTAAACCTCCATGCAGATCAAAGGCTTTGGGAGGCTGTAAGTTCCAGGTTTAACAACCGCAAAGTTTTCAAAGACGTAACCCGAAAATTGTATAGAGCCCGCAAAAATACACCAATTAAATACCAAATTAACTTACGGCCTCACTTACGGGGCTCCAGAAACTTACGAATGCTCGACTGAGTCGGGCTCTTGGTATTCGATAACATTTCGTTATTTAATTCTGACTACACATACATGTCCCAAGATGGCCAAGATATCTGTCACCCTACAGGCTACCACAGTTAGCATTACTTTAATTGTGGCAAATAATTCTTCACACTTAAATTCACTAAAACGAGCACTGCACTTTAGGAAAAACTTCACAAGTTTGTGCAGTATGTAAAAACTAACATTAGCTGCCATGGAAGCTATGAGCATAAAAGCATTTTCAGGCAAAATCTTAATTTTTAGCAAACTCTGAGCCCGATTCAATTGAGCTTTTGTGGCCTGTAAAATAGGTCGCAAGTTAATTTGCTATTCAATTGGCGTCTTTTTGCGGGCTCCAAACGTGTTATGAGTTATGGCCTTGAAAACTTTGCAATGGTTAAACCCGTAACTTACAGCCTCCCAAAACCTTTGATCTTTCACTTTCACGAAAGAGTTACGATTGCTAAAATAGCAAATTCATTCAAACTTTTCATGTCCTTTAATTCCCCAAGCCCGCAAATGTTTTCACACCTGTAAATGACAAAAGAAGGAGAAAATCCTACGAGTGCTAGAGAGGACCCACAAGGGGGTTAAACACCTATTCGTAGCACTGTAAATGCAAATAAAAAAACTATACTGCACTGTAAATAACGGGGAAAGCTGTGATAGAATTAATTGCACAACAGTCTCAAGCTCGCAAATCAGCAGGAAATTTCATTTTCAGTTTCATTTCGGGGTTAAATCGTTCTCGGGTATCAATGAGTTAATACATATCAGACCACCCACATGGACTAGAACAGTATTGACATTCATTTTCATCATTCTGTATTTTGCGGTTTTGCGAGTCGGTTTTTATCGCATATCAGACCCCCGAACCTAATTGATTGACATGTAACCTCCATGTTTTACTGCTGTACTGGCTGATTCGAAATGGGCGGTTATAGGCTTGCTTAATTGATCATGTTCCCGCCCTGAACTGCTACGAACCGGTGCATGGTTTACAGAGTCGGCTTTGGGCCAGTAACTTGCGGGCTTGAGCAATTGAATAGCTCCGGAATTGGAGACGAACGGGAGCTTACAACACGCCCACAGACATAAGGTCTACATCGCTTGAGTTGCGGGTTTGCAATTTAATCTGGCCCTCTGTTACTGCATTTAAGCAGATATGACTCTTATACTTCATGGCCAAGGCATGTGGGGTCTGAAAGAGGAAGCAGAGTTTGCATATTTACTTGTGTCTGCTTCTTAGCATTTGTAGGCGATGGGGAAAGTATCAAATGCTAAAAGCTTATCTGGATCTTCCAGTGAGGCAACACATTTTCAGTTTAAATAAAACAGCAAAGCATGTCTATTCAGGTTCCAAGATAACAGGAAATATTCAGGACAATCAACATGGAAGCCATCAGGGACAAGAGCCTGCTAAAATTAAAAAAAAAATCTAAAAACATTTTTATGCTCACTGCTTACATACCTGCTAATGTTGTACTTTTGTTAAGAGTCTAATTGCCAGCTCCTATCTCAAACATCCATATTGTCGAATGAGTTCCAACCAAAGGCATCATTGGAAATGGTCTAGCAAAATATCCACATAGTACTAAAACACATGACCAAGTAAAAAATTGTATTTGGGATATAGGGTGCTCATTTTAAGCAATAAGAGCGGAGTAGCTTGTACTGGGGTTCTAATGTCCACAAAAATTTGGGATGAAAGCTATGCCAATGCTAATTACACTTTATTTAAATATGTTGAGCAAAATTTTGATTTTAGCTATAGGTAGTTGCCAATAAGCTGGAAGGACCCTTAAGTGGTGAACCAAACATAACAGCTGTTACTCTGACAAGCTGATGTTTGCTGGTAAATTTAATTCTATTCTTTAAGAAGAGCTGGAATCCAGGACAAATGTTAAAATAAACACATAAATAATTATATCCCAAGCACATAACAATGCAATCACGTTATTTCATATATCATAATGTAGCAAACCACAATTGCTTGTGCAAAAATGAATTGCAATATCAGAAATAATTTATTTTCCTTTTAGTTATAAACATGCATGCTGAGCTTTATATTTTCAAATTAAAAATATTTTATCGCTCACAGGAAAATGTTTCCAAGAAAATATACCCGTTCTCCATTAGTTTTAGAAATAAAAGAACATTATTAAATATTAATGTAACTGGTTTGTAACTCTTACATCGGGAATTGGTTTACACTGACAACTACTGGACTCAAATGGACAAATGGACGTTCCCATGTTGGACTGCCAGTGTGCTGGGAGCCTAAGGGAGGAATTTAGTCCTATGTCAAATGACTATTCAAAAAGACAGTCTTTCAAATGGACTTCATATAAATATAATCCTACTATAAGGCGGTGGTGGCTAATAGAAGCCCCAGGGGCTGCATGAGGCCCTACCATTTGGCTGCCCAGCCTTTTATCTGGATTGAGAGAAGATGACAAACACTGCCACAAAGTGTAATATCTAATGTCTAATGAATATAAAAGGAAAAAATTAAAGGTTGTATTTATTTATTTTAAACTGTCTTAAAATGTTTTGCCTGTGATCCAGTCAATCACATATATAGTTGTGAGCGTACGAGTTGTTGCTAATGCTTGCGGGCTTGCGCAGCGAGCTGCGGCCCTCGCGTAGCTAGGGCTGCGGGCGAGGGCCTCAGTTGATGGCATGGAAGGCGCTCCATGCCAGCAACTGCGACCCTCGCAAAATTTACGTTAAAACGCAAACAACACGACACAACAACCGCGACCCTCGCAAACTTTACCTAGCAACGCAAAAAACATACAAGACACGTTACCACACATTACGACCTCGCAAAAATCGTCCGCAACTCGCGAACATCACAAAATTAAAAACACAATAAATACACACAGCACATACATAAAATTCTTACCTACAGCAAGAGGGAGCATCCAGGACCTCAAAAAAACAACTTACACCTTCAGTTAACTAGAAATAAAAGAGTTTTGACACTAAAAAAAACGCTAAGCGAGAGAAAAAATGGTTGCTGTACAAAACGAAAATGAGGCTACAGCACTCTAACCACGAAAAAAAAAAAAAAAAAGAAACTCGCAAAATACCACAAACGACCTACGGATATTCCGCTAAGACGCATACCCCACATTACCCGCCATTTTACGCTAATGCGGAAGTACACAACTACGCTAACGGTTTCGTCTCGCGCACGCACAGTATTACACTGCACACATTCAGCACGCTTACACAGCAGCTGCACACCACTAATGCTGCAGCAACATCAAAAGAGATTGCTAGCTCTTCAACACAATGCTTCAAAATAGGTAAAGTATATTCATTTATTAATTATATTAGATATATATATATTAGATATTTCATTATTACACACCAAACAGCATTAGCTCACTTACAATTTCATTGCCATCATTTTTTGACGGGCAATTCTCTAGTCACACTATAAACATGACATTTCAGTGGTGAGTTAAGTATATTTCTGGTATTTACGACAAATATATTAATATAATTTTTGTAATGGCGGCCCCTGGGATGCTGGATTCTGTTATTTGAATCTACAAATAATTGTATTAATGGTTATTAGATAATAATAATATGCTATTCTAATATTGATGTGTAATACTGCATGGTATGATGGTGCAATTCTTCGTACTAATAAATCGGAGATATAATACTGTGCATGTTTATAACATGTCCTGTAATATTTAATCCCAGTTAATATTTAGATTTTTTTGCTGTCCTAAGCCAATTAAGATATTTTTTCCCCCCTCCAACTTTTTAGTAATTTTCCTCCTTGGCTAGTTCCCAATTTTGTATTACCCTTTCCTATCTTATAATACCATGTTGAAGATTTCCATTAGCCTAACAGAAAGTACTTGCACTATGTATTGTCACATTTCAGCTGCAATGTGCCCTTTCTCCAGTAAAAGCAAAACTAAAAGCACAGCATATTTACTTATACTATATAAAAATAATGGCTGACATTTTTACTGTTTAGCCCTTTTTAAAGTGTGGTTCTTCTAATGCAGTGGTCATTTTACCACGTGTTAGTAGAAGTTGAATGTACATACATTTTCAATTTAGTTTTATTGAAAGGAGAGACCCCAAGAAAAACTACTAGTCCCATATCTGTTAACAAAGCAGATTAACAAACAAAGCAACGACCATTCCCAATGCAGCATCATTGCACATAAAGGATATATTTAATTAATTTTTGCAAACATATTTTACCCATTATCAATCTTAAGAATAAAAAAAAACATAATGCAATTATGATACTAAAGTGGATATATTTAACAACTGTGTTTGGTACAGAATCTGGATTATGTCCCTGGCCTTTATACAACACAAGCTTGTACATAATATATAATTTGACCCAATATATAGCTGTAAAGGTCAAGTGAAATTGTGAAAATGTGTGATTTAAACTGAACCATTGCTCAACTCTTCGCCATAATTGTTGTATAAATGCCAATACCCATCTTATCTACTGCTACAGTATATTTCAGTCTGTGGAAGTAGCAGGCAATGGCACAGCTGTAAGAATAAACAAGCATTCCTGCTGGGGGTTATTGTAACCAGGAGCAAACTCCCAGACACATATTATGATGGTCTAACTTGTATCTGAGAGCACCACTTCATGAGTTTACACCATGCCTAGGAGGACTTGTCTCCAGGCACCTTTTTTAAATGGTGTCTAATTTTTATCTAAAATACAGGACAGTCCTTCAGAAATCTTCATGTCAAAGTTGTTCAGTGAAATAATGTGTAGACTGTCTCCCTCTGGATATTCCTGTTCACTTTTAATTCATATCATAAAAATATGGCCGGTGGTGTCTTTACTAACTTAAATCTACAGGAATTCCTGCACCTGTGAATTAAGACATCTGTTTTATCACTTGAACAAAATGGATTTCTTTCTGGCATAGCATGAATTTGCATTAAAGCATTACAAAGGAGATAATGATTTATTTCAGTGCTACAATATAGTTTAATCCAGAGAGATTGAAGTTTGAATAGAGAACTTAAAAACTACTTTACTACTGATTCTCAATAGATCGGTAAAAATGATGTAGTTGTCAAATATAAGGCCACCATTGAAAGGGCATAGATATAATGCTGCACAAGAAGATCTTCTAAAATAAATATACCGTATTTATCGGCGTATAACACGCACTTTTTCTCCCTGAAAATAGGGGGCAAATGATGTGTGTATGTTGTACGCCGATATAATGTTAAGAACCGTGTCTCTTTCCCTCCCCCTCCTCATCCTCAACCCCCCTCCTCATTCTCAACCCCCCTCCTCATTCTAAACCCCCCCTAAATACCTCCCCCTCTCCCTTTCCCCTCACTTACCTGCTTCTGCTCCGGCCTCCGCTCCTTCTTGACCCGGTGCGCATGTGATGTCACATGCGCGCCACGTCATTAGCATATACCGGGTGCCGGCACCCGGTATATGCTAATGGCGTGACGTCACATGAGCGCCAGCCATTGGCGTGTCTGGGGATTTATTAATGGCTAAGGTACATACCATGTACCGTATATACTCGAGTATAAGCCGACCCGAGTATAAGCCGAGGCACCTATTTTACCACAAAATACTGGGTAAAATGAGTGACTAGAGTATAAGCCGAGGGTGGGAAATGTGCTGCCCCCGTGTCCCTTTTGTGCCTTCTGTGTCCCCCTCTCTCTCCCGTGTCTCTTCTCCCCTCTCCCTTCCCTGTGTCTCTTCCCCCCCTCTCCCTTCCCCGTGTCTCTTCCCCCCCCTCCTCATTCACAACCTCCCTCCTCAACCCCACTCCTCATCCTCAACCTTCCTCCTCATCATCCCTCCTCATCCTCAACCTCCCTCCTCAACCCCCTCATCCTCAACTCCCTCCTCCTCCACACCCCATCCCCAACCCCTCCTCAACCCCCTCCTCAACCTCAACCCCCTTCCTCATCCTCAACCCCCTCCTCAACCTCCCTCCTCAACCTCAACCCCCCTCCTCATTCTCAACCCCCTCCTCAACCCCCTCCTCAACCTACCTCCTCATCCTCCTTCCTCATCCTCAACCCCCTCCTCAACCTCCCTCCTAAACCTCAACCCCCCATCCTCAACCTCCCTCCTCAACCTCCCCATCCTCAACCCCCTCGTCAACCTCAACCCCCCTACTCAACCTCCCTCCTCATCCTCCCTCCCCATCCTCCCTCCTCAACCTCCCTCCGCAACCACCCTCCTCAACCTCAACCTCCCTCCTCAACCTCCCCATCCTCAACCCCCTCCTCAACCTTAACCCCCCTACTCAACCCCCCTCCTCATCCTCCCTCCTCATTCTCCCTCCTCAACCTCCCTCCTCATCCTCCCTCCTCATCCTCCCTCCTCAACCCCCCTCCTCATCCTCAACCCCCTCCTCAACCTCCCTCCTCAACCTCAACCCCCCCATCCTCAACCCCCTTCTCAACCGCCCTCCTCAACCTCAACCCCCCATCCTCAAACCCCTCCTCAACCTCTCTCCTTAACCTCAACCCCCCATCCCCCACCCCCTCCTAAACCTCCCTCCTCAACCTCCCTTCTCATCCTCAACCCCCCCTCATTATAACCCCCCTTCTCATTCTAAACCCCCCCCCATACTACCCTTCTAAATACCCCCCCTCTCCCCTCACTTACCTGCTCCGGCCTCCGCTCCTTCCGGGTCTTGATGTGACGCGCATGTGAGGGGGCACCCGGTATATGCTAATGACATGGCGCGCATGTGACGTCACATGCGCGCCACATCAAGACCCGGACGGAGCGGAGCCCGGAGCAGGTAAGTGAGGGGAGGGGGGGGGGGGGGTAGTATGAGGGGGGAGTTAGAATGAGGGGGGGGTTGAGGATGAGGAGGGGGGAGGGAAAGGGACACGGTGGGGTAGAGACACACAAGGGGGGTTAGAGAGACACGGGGGGGTAAGTTAAAAATACAATTTTAATGATATATTATTATGTATATAATTAATAGGATATTGTTAGCTATTGGTGGAGTCAGGGGACCTATCACTAGTGTTATTGTCACTCAACATGCACCAGCCAATCACATGCAGCACACGGCAGGAATGCCAGCAGCCGTTATATGCTAATGGCGTGGCTCGCATGTGACGTCACAAAAGGTCAAGAAGAAGCGGAGGCCGGAGCAGAAGCAGGTAAGTGAGGAGAAAGGGAGAGGGGGAGGTATTTAGGTTGAGGAGGGGGGGTTTAGGTTGAGGAGGGGGGTTTAGGTTGAGTAGGGGGGTTGAGAAGGGAGGTTGAGGAGGGGGTTGAGGATGAGGTTGAGGATGAGGAGGGAGGTTGAGGATGAGGAGGGGGGTTGAGGAGGGGGTTGAGGATGGGGGGTTAAGGATGAGGAGGGAGGTTGAGGATGAGGAGGGAGGTTGAGGAGGGGGGTTGAGGAGGGGGTTGAGGATAGGGGGGTTGAGGAAGGAGGATGAGGATGGGGGGTTGAGGAGGGGGTTTGAGGAGGGAGGTTGAGGAGGGGGTTGAGGATGGGGGGTTGAGGAGGGAGGATGAGGAGGGAGGTTGAGGAGGGAGGATGAGGAAGGAGGTTGAGGATGAGGAGGGAGGTTGAGGTTGAGGAGGGGTTGAGGATGGGGGGGTTGAGGAGGGGGTTGAGGAGGAGCAGCGATTTCTGAGTAAACTTTTGTAAAAACATATAATATCCAAGCTTCTTTGTTAAAACAGTTGCTTTTACTGTAATTTTTCGTTATTTACCTTATAAATGTTAATAATATTAATTAAAAAAAGTTCTGAGCTACCCTTATATTTCTTTATTTGAAATTTAAGTTTTTTAAAAAAAAACAATAAATACACACAAAAAAGACATAAAAAGCTTACCCACAGCAAGGGGGGCACCTAGGACCTCTGCAAGTGAAGTTACACCTCAATTTAAGTCCAAATCTCCGAGTTTAGACACACGAAAATCCCCTTAGCAAGAGAAAAAATGGCCGCCGCAAAAAACGAAAAGGAAGCTACAGGACCGCAAAACAACACCAAGCACATACAGCTTTTAAAAAAAGCCGTATGAGGTAAAGATACACTTTTAGCAAGGACGCTAAATCATCCACACACGAGTACCACATACACATTCACCGCCATATTACAAGACTAACTTACAGAATGCGGAAGTACACAGCTACACTAACGGCTTCCCCTCGCGCACGCAGCCTATTTACAATACACGCTACACACATTGCTGACACCTACACATCAGCTCCACAACACTGTATGCTGCAGGAACATCAAAAAAGATTGTCAGCTCTTCAGCACAATGGATCCTGCATATATTACTTAAAAATAGGCAAAGTATATTAATTTATTAATTTGTTCATTATTTCATTGGCATACAACACAAAAAAAAAAAGACACGGATCGCAATAAACACAAAAGACATTCACCGCACGCCTCACAACCAACGCCAACGCTGCGCAAAAAGTAGATCAGCGCCGAACTTACAATGACAGCAAAAGCCCCTCTAATAACAAAAAAACAACATCCAACAGCCTCGCAATGAGCGCCAAAGGCACTCAGCGCAAGCCTTGCAATGAGCGCCGAAGGTTCTCGGCATACAAAACGGTTTACATTATGTCTCAAACAACATTCCCTGGCTTACAATTTCATGCCCGTCATTTTTTGACGGGCAATTCACTTGTAATTAAATATTAACAATGCAGTAACATCAGTTCTCAGGATCTCACCGTCTTCCAACTGAGTAACTATTAAGCCCAACTGTATACTTTATTAAGAAAGTGAAGCCCAAGCATGGTACCCGTTATCCATGTAAATGGTTTTAAAATAATCACTGTGATATTTGCTCTTCTAGGTAGAATTTAATGGTGCTGTACATTTGTGTGATGAGTTTATATCAACTATGATTGACTGCATCAGAAGTGAGATCGTAAGATTTTAAAGAGCTGCTGAGGTTACTGATCAAGGGCCCCTTTAAATTATAAGTCCAACTGGTAGCATGTAAGGGCTGCAGGTTTTAATTTGGCCGTTTTAAGTGCTGGGAGATTCGAGCTGGAGACACAAAACCGTAAACCATCTGTAGGCTGCCAGATTTGCGGGCTAGAATGTAACCAATTAAGCAAGCCCGTAGTTACGGGTTGAGATGGAGCCAATGGAAACAGAGATCGTCAGCATTGCGTCACAAGAAAATGGAGGATGGATGGAGTCGTAAAGTCACAATGCAATATTAATAAAGCCGCAAATATGATGTTCTATCTCATGAGAGTTACAGTATATGTATTAACACATTGATTGCCGGGAGCGATATAGCACAAAAAATATACATGAAATAAAGTATTTTTTAGACCCGATTTGTGGGCTTGAGAATGTTGTGCTATAAATTCTAAGACCTAACATCACTTTCCCTTTTAATATTAGTGTTTTATTTGCATTATAAGTGCTACATATTGGACTTTACCCCCCTTGCGGGTCCTCTCAAGCACACGGCTTGCTCGCGAGTGACTTCTTTGCAATTTAATAGCTGAATTGATCAAGTAGCGGTTACGGGCTTGACAGATCAAAGGATTTAGGGCCACGAAGTTCAACGTTGCTCAACACGTAGCCTATTCTTTTCCCTCCTGCATTATAACACGCAAGTCAGCTGCGGGCTATGTTACAGGGCTAATTTAATAGCCGTAACCCATCAATCTGGAGTTACAGGCTACGTTTTACAACGTAGCCCCAATTTAATGAGGTCGAAAAACAGCACTTTGAACACTCTTTAAGGAAATACTCACCCTATCTGATTTGGTCATTGCCAAGAGTGTGCTGAGTACAACTGGTGAAAAGAAAAGCTTCTCCAAGTTGGCCTGCTCCACATTTTAAAATTAAGTTTGTAATAAATATAATTGCTATACTAATATGTTTGGCAAAAATAATTACATTGTTAGTGAACATTCAAGTAATATCATTAAAACTCAAGCGGACATAAGTTGTTTCTTATTTCTGCCCAATCCTATCACACAATTTAGAGATAAACAATTACATCACTCCACTGAAAGTCTATTATAAAAGAAATAAGAAATAAACAGTAGCAATAAGTATTTTTAATGTTGTTTAAATGGATTTTTAAAAAGTAATCTATGTTGCAGCAGGTTGGACATTCAAAGTTCCAGGCTTAAGATCAATTTATATGTAGTGTAGCCATTATTTATGCATAAAGGAAACAATCTTAGCACCTTGACTAGGTGGCAATTACCAGAAATTAAACGCTAGGGAATTCCAAATCTTTTTTTAATCTGTGATATGTCTAGATGACTTTTGTTTTTCCATAATTATACACATGTTTTACATAGTACTTAGGACTCAATTATATTGCAATTAATGTAATTAACTTCAGTAATCTATTAAAAGTCAGTAGGAGGTCTACTCTAGTTAGAAAAGACGAAGGCTTATTTTATGAAGGTATTATTAACCTATGCTGAATTTTAAAAGACATTTTCTTTTCTTATAACAGATAGTGGTTAAAAAGACTGTTATTATAATTTAATACGAACAATAGTCCATTACTTCCTTTTATTTATGATCCTTACCGAAGTCCTCAATTTCTAAGAAAAAAGAACCCCTTTTGTACCGTAAGATAATTTGCTAAACTATTAACACAGATATAGGCTGCGATTCTCAGAGAATTAGTTACATGATGAAAAGCAAAGCATCTAACCTTGTACTTTTAGCTTTGAAAAAATATTTTTTGTTAAAGTTCTGGAGGTTTTGTTTTGTAGGTTTAATTTCCTTATCAATGGAGCTACAAACATTTCAATAGAAAAGCTTTGAATTTTTTTTTAAAATATGTATCTGATGAGTTATGGATACTGTAGAACGGTGGTTCTTCAACAGCAAGTCCTAGGACTGATGCTGGTCCTTGAGACTTATATGCCATTTCTCAGGAACAAATATGGATGACCACGACCATTAGCCACAGATATAGATAGATTATTTATGGACTTATCTCCATTTAAATATACTTAAATTTAGTGCAAAACTAGATAACATTTATTGTGCTACGTGTACTATAAAAATGTACTAGTACTCAAAGGAAGCCCCAATTAGCAGTGGAAGGTAACCAGTTAGTCCCATGATCAACATGGTTGAGAGCCAAGGCTCTAGTGCAGACATATGAAACTGAGATGAAGTTGAAGGCCATGTTCCCAAGGTAGCACCTGCAAATACCCACATTCCCAAGGATACAACTAATCCAAGCCTTAGTAGATAATTGATAAAATATAATTAATGTTACTTAATTCATAAATTAAAATAGTAAGTTGTGTAGCAAATATATTTTAGGAATCAATCACTACTATCTTCTGAGCCCTCACTCTGCAACTTTGGTTTTCTCTCCCTGCCTCGGACGTGACCAACCCAAAAAATTTGCATTCTTCCTAAAAATACTTTTTTACATACCTAATTTAAAGGGTCAGACTTAAAGCGACACTCTCACTCTATACATTGTACTGGCTTTTTTCTCTACAGTAAATCATTTATAACATATAAAGCATTGTTTCTGTTGCTTCTTTGTGCTAATGGTGGCTTAGTATGTTAATCCCAACATCAGAGTGCTTGATAAGAGTGGGGGAGGGAATCTAACATAATTATAACATTGTGGGACATTGTTTTGGCCACCACATAGACAAAAAACCAAACAGTTATTCTAATTAGAGCATCCAAGTAGCTAATTAGTGTTTGGGAGCCACTTCCAAACATTCAGCACAAATAATACTTAGTAATTATCCATTTTCGAGGAAAATGGCTAGTACAATGTATGCTTATGCTGAGAATAATCTATACAAAATCAACTTGATGTTGGGTTTCAGAGGGTCCATTTAAATGTACACAGCAAACTCAGATGGGGAAAGATGTGAGGCACAATGTGAAAAAGTAAAGGCACAGTTGGATATTAACTCTGGGGCACTCTGTATCAAGAAGAAAAGGATGGTCTTTGGTTGTTTCTTTGGAAGCAAATAGTACTCTTACATGTTAACAGGTTATTTTTTATTGTACCTCCAACAAGCAGGCAAAGTGAATAATATGAGCTGCACTTCAGAAGGAAAGAAGCCTCCCTCTATTAGAAGTAGACCAGAGGGGATGGGTGGCCTGATGCTTCAGGGGCATCTTTTTTTCATGGCTTCATTAGTGGTAATTGACAGATAGACCAATCTGGCCCACCAGCTACATTTGTTGGTTTATTAAATTTTTTATCTCCCCCTGAAGTTTACATTTTCCTTAAATTATAGAATAGTACAACTACGAGAAAGAGAGCATGACTGCTTTAAAAGTATGGTATAAAAAAACATAAAGCCGGAGACAAAACCAATCCATATCCCCATTAAAGAACCGCAGAAATGTCATATTTCCAGGATTCTCTTTTGCAGTACTTGGCTTGATAAAGGAAACAATGCTTTATTTGTAATATTACTATATGTTCATTCTTGCTTTATTGGGGACAGCTATTGGGGTTGATTGGCTAAGCCATTGCAAGAACTGTGATGAACCATTAACGGAAAGAAACATCAATCATTCAATCACAGCCCCTTAAATGCACATTGAATCAAAGGGATATTTTTGTTTTTCTTACCTGATTTGTCACCTGGATGAATCTTGGATGCACATAAGATCTCCATCAGCTACTTTGAAACGTCTGCCACTTTGTTGTGGAGCTTATAAGAGGATTGCATGGAAATACAACTTGCAATAGGGTCACCCTACAAATTCCCAAAACAAGAAAACAAATAAAGCAATGTCCACCTACAGTAAAGAATAATTATAATAAGTTAATAGTGGAGTCAAGTAAAAGCTTTGAATTCCTTTGTAATCTAGGTGGAAATTCAACAAGTTCACAAAAAATAAATTTAGCAGATGTGTTTCCCTATAATATCCCAGCTTGCGGTAGCAATTTGCAGAAATAAAACTGCATCATAGCCCATTGTTTATTCCATGATACACATATTATGAAATATTCCTACAAGATAAAAATTAAATGAGACACAATGTGTGTATTATATATACAAGGAATGTGTACCTTATCTTTTTCATGTGTAAATTGCAATTTTGTGCTGTCTTGAATGTCATACAGTATATATATTGTGTGTCCATATAAAAATATGTAATGCAGGTCTTCAAAAAAAACAGCTGGACCTTGGTAAAATGTATTAAGTAACCCCATGATAAAGTACATCAGTCTGTGCTTTTTCTATTAGACATTGTACTGACATCACCCTAGTTTTAACAACTGCGACTATGTTGGAAGATTAAGTTGTAGCCAAACTAATGACTTCTGGCCAAGCCATAGAAGGAGCAGAGGGGACTGGTGACCATTTTAAAGAAATATAAATATTGTTCTAGCAAAAATATTAATGGGAGATAACCATGTAAGAAAGAGGTGGCCTGTATCAATTGTCATGGAAAGAAGATATTTGCTATGGTCTGAAGACATTGTTCATCAGCTTCTATGAAAAATACGGGACAGATTTGGAGATATGACATCTTCTCTTTAGGTATGCAACGCCATCATCTTTGGCCATATGGGCTAAGAGATTGTACATATGCATAGGATAACACAAAGATAGAGAGGTTCTCCAATGGCTCTCTCATATTTTACTCATCAGTACATGTGGCCCCTTGCCTCAGTTGAGAACATTAACAGCATTATTAAATTGCGATTCGGCCAATTGAATAGGGCTCTATATAAGCACAGAGTACATTTTTTTTTTACAGAAGTTTTTAGTTAGTGAAGACCATGGGCCTCATTCAATTGCAATTTGGCCAATTGAATAGGGCTCTACATAAGCACAGAGCATATTTTTTTAAAGACATTTTTAGTTAGTGAAGACCTTGCTTTTGGATAGAAGTTCACTAACTAAAAACTTCTATAAAAAATATGCTATGTGCTTATATAGAGCCCTATTCAATTGGCCAAATCATAATTGAATGAGGCCCCTTGCTTTTGGATAAAAGTAAACTAACTAAAAACTTCTGTAAAATGAAATATGCTATGTGCTTAAATAGAGCCCTATTCAATTGGCCAAATTGCAATTTAATAAGGCTGTAAGCATTTAATACTTGTTTAAATTAGTGAACACGCAATATCATGATGAGACTCATTAAAAAAAATTCATATACGATTTAAAACTGTAAAACTATTTCTTTGTATACCATAATCTTGAGCTGAGAGTTTGATCCCTAATAAAATATTTCTCTATATGATGTGTATTTATATACCGTAGTCTAAATCGAAATTATAATTTGATAATAATACCATGTAACAAGACTAAAAAGTTGTATTTAGTTTGTTTAATTATTATTTTTTTTTTAAGTAGTGCGTTGTTGTTTTTACTGTTTCAATAACGGGATAAGTTTGTCAATCAGATTATCTATGAACTTTGACTAATTCTTTCCAGGTCATTTGACCTGTTGAATATAATCTTCACTTACTATCTTACCTTGTCTAATGAAGGTTGACATTTAATTTCCAACTGGTCAAATGCTCATCTTTGGCAAACATTGCACAGCTCGTTGGTATCTTTGCATGCAGTGGTTTCTAGATGTTTCACATGGCGACACAAGCACCAAAGCATATAAGGAAGGCAATCACTTTTTGGAGAAAGATCCACAACATTCTTCACTGCCCACAGGATACCAAGACAGACACAGCTTTCTTATTAGTGTCTTTATTTCAAAAGTATCTAAAAATCTGCTACAGTACATGCGTTTCTGAACAGCAAAGTAGAGTAGACTGGTAGACAGTAGGGGCTATCATTAAGTTGGGTCTTTACTATTATTATTTATTATATATACACCTTCACAGCCATACTTTTATTAAGGGGAACCCAGGAAATCCCAGTTTACACTTTGAGTTCCCGTTTACACATAAATTGTATTACATCGCTCACTGCCAAAAAGAAGGCATGTCACTATGGGGATTTTACTAATCTACCATGCACATCACACAGCGCTACTCAGGTCTATATGTAATTTACTAATAAAAAAAACAGCAAAATTGGAAAATGCCCTAGCATTATCATCTGCACCGCATATTAATACGTTTTGTTTATAATGTCAATCAGTCATCCATATAATTAAATTATTAAAAAGTGAAAATAATAAAAATTCATTTAGAAAAGTCAAATTATATATATATATATATATATATATATATATATATATATATATATATATATATATATATATATATATATATATATATATATAATTTGACTTTTATAAATTAATTTACATGTTACATAGTTACATAGTAATTGAGGTTGAAAAAATACTTTCAGTCCATCTAGTTCAACCTTTAAAGATCTCCTCTGATCTGCAATATACAGATTAGTTGTTAATTAATTAGTTGTTAATTAATTAATTTATTAATTAATAATTAATTAATTGATCCAGAGGAAGGCAAACAGAAGTAGAAAAAAAAAACTGAAACTTAGCCAATCGGCTCAAAGGGAAAAAAAAAAAATTCCTTCCTGCCCCCAGATAATGGCGATCGGATTCCTCCCCGGATCAATACTCTCTCTCTCTCTAATTATCCAGGATAATCCTGAATGCCCTTTTTAATTTGCAAAAAAAAGCTGTGTAATGCAGCGGGCATAAATTTAAAGGAATCAGCAGGTTTTTTAAGCCCACTGGGCAGGCAGGGGGGATTATTGGGGGATCATCAAGTCTCTCCAATTGTATGTATAAGTGTTAATAGTTAAGGAAGTAACTAAAAATAAACAATGGACCTTGGCAACACTTGAAGTAAGTTAATGAATACCCCTTTAAAGTAATTAATGGAAGCACTGGACTAGACAGCTGCACCTTCTGTTGATACAAGGTTGCACCTTCCCTTTTCACCAAAGAATATCAGATGTTGTAAGACTATGATCGGGGTCCAGGCCACACTTGGTAATTGGATATGTAAGGTTCCATCATTGGTGTTAGGGATCACAGAGAGTCTTGTTTAGTTTTGTCAAATTATGGGTACAAAGTCCACAACACAGAAATGATATGGATTAAGGGTACACTTCACCTCCAAAACTACTATATAAGTGAAGTACAACTGGAAAGTAACTCATACCTTATAAAGTAGAATCTCAGTTAACCAGAACTAAGCAATTGGGACTCTCAAGCAACCAGAAAAAAAATTAAATAGTACTTTAAATAAAAAATACAATTTCACAGGGCTCAACAAGTGCCAGGAGCCAGGTTGTCATGCCACAAAATGCCTACAGGCACCTAGATTTCATCCACTGTATGTCTCTGCAATTCAATATTACCTGGAAGAAGACAGGCATGAGTGACTGAGCCAGGGCAGTGTTGGTGTTACATTCCCTGAGTTCAGCACCGCACCCTCCAGCCGAACGTACCTGTGTGTAAGTGAGGAGTGAAAGCTGCTGCTGCTGGAACAGCCCTCACTGACAAATATACTTAGCAGAGCATCCTATGTGCAGCTAATCTAGGCCTCTTTTTTACTAGCTACTCTCAAGCAACCAGAAACTACATTTATCTGGCAACTACCAAACCCCATGGGTGCCATTTAAATGAGAGTATATAGGCAATGACTGTTAATTGCCCTTGAACACACAATAATTTACTCTGGAGCTGGGTTTCACGGTATGCAGCACGCAACACATCCATTAAACAACCCATACAATGAGACGTTTTTACAGAAAATTGTACTATAACCTAAGATGCCGGAATGCCGATTACCATGGGCTATCTCACATGCAGCCCTTCAGTAAATACCCCTCACTTTCTTTTGACATCATCAGTTTTTTAAACCCACATACACCTAAGCAGGGCGGATTTTGGGGGGATCTTCAGATCTCTTCAATTGTATGTATAAGTATTACTAGTTGAGGAAACAATAAAAAATAAACCATGGCTCTTGGCAACACTTGAAGTGGGCTAATGAATACTCCTGTAAAATAATTAATGAAAGCCCTGGACTAGACAGCTGTGCCTTCTGTTGGTACAAGATTACACCTTCCATTTTCACAAAAGAATATAAGATTCTGGGAATGTTTTAAGACAATGATCGGGGCCCAGCCCACACTTGACCGTTGGCTCTGTCAGATTCCAGTATTAGTGTAAGTGAGTCATGGAGAGTCTTTGATTAGTTTCCTCATTATATGGGTACAAAGTCCAAGACATAGACAAGATATGGACTAAGGGTACACTGCACCTCCAAAACTACTATATAAGTGAAGTACAACTGGAAAGTATTATTATTATTATTATCTTTATATCGCGCCAACATATTCCGTAGCGCTGTACAGGGGTTTAGTACATGGCAAAAAAACAAACTTAACACCGTATAAAGAATGGAGGGCCCTGTTTTTGAGCATATAATCAAATGTACATAGTGCTTGTTTCCAAGACACGGACACATGATTGAAAACTCACACTTACAATCTAAGGGGTAAAATAACTCAGACCTTGGGCCTCATTCAATTGCGATTTGGCCAATTGAATAGGCCTCTATATAAGCAAAGAGCAAATTTTTTTTACAGAAGTTTTTACTTAGTGAAGACCTTGCTTTTGGATAGAAGTTCACTAACTAAAAACTTCTGTAAAAAATATGCTATGTGCTTAAATAGAGTCCTATTCAATTGGACAAATCACAATTGAATGAGGCCCCTTATGTATAAGCAATAAAAGTTAATTGTCCTTGAACACACATTAAGTGACTATGGTATTTTATTATTTTGTACGTTTTTATTATCCTGTTATAGGGCCACATTCATATAGGTAAGTGAAAATCTGAAGCAGATGACTTGATCTGCTTTTGGTCACATTATTATTCTTTATTTAACATATTCTGTAGCACTATATAGGGGTTAAGTACAAGGAAAACACAATGTTAACATATTGCAAAAGAATGGAGGGCCCTGACTTTGAGCTTAAAATCTAATGTACTTTTTTTTCCCAAAGCACCTTACAAGACTGAAAACTCACAAACAAAATGAATATTGATCCTATGCATTTACAGATAATACAAGAAAAATCAACTGGTTCATACCAGACTTGAGAGAGGGGGCTAAACACTGGGAAGGTAACATGTGGCATTGAAGTCTATCGTACAAATAATCATTTGCTTACAGATTTGTCAGCCAACATTACTTCTGATTAAGTGGTAAGAAAACTCAAGGTTAGCTTTGACCGTGTGACACAGAATCAGATGCTGTCACACAGTCTCATAAGAGATCAGTTATTTCATGTTGTAATCACAAGAAGCATTCCAAAAGCTTAGCCAAAAATAACAGGCACTTCCAGGATGGGAACTTTCCCAATCATCCAGTCTTGAGTCATACCAGCACATTAATAAAGAATTGTTTTCCACTTTACTTTGAAGTGACAATACTTATTTAATATATACCCAAGATCGAACTTCATAAGAAAAGCCACTTGGCAGTAGTTCCTTAATTATGTTAACATCTGATCTTCACATTAGGCACAACGACTTGCTGCTAGTCGCGTGTTTGTTTAAGGAATTATTCAAGCCTTCCAGAGACTACTAATGTTGGTATTCACAAAGCCATTTGTTATTTCTCAGACATGGGATCTGCGAGAAGCCATTCTTCCCAGTAATTAGAGGAACACATTTAAAGCTCTAGTCCCATTTGACAAAATATATAATGACATCAGCAATGTACGATACCTTATTTCAGACTTCTCACAGCTAAGGTATCTTCAAGAAATTAGAAAATAACACTCAAAAGGTGTGATCAGAAGATTCCACTTCGGCTTTATCTATAGTGTCAGGTGTATATGTAAGGAGGCGCAGTGTTGACATGCGATTTGGCCAATTGAATAGGGCTCTATATAAGCACATAGTATATTTTTTTACAGAAGTTTTTAGTTAGTGAGCTTCTATCTAAAAGCAAGGTCTTCACTAACTAAAAACTTCTGTAAAAAAATATGCTCTGTGCTTATATGGAGCCCTATTCAATTGGCCAAATCGCAATTGAATGAGGCCCATGTTGTCTATATCGGATTGTTAAAGGGCCACTGCAGTCCAAATAATTCTAACATGCATTTAAGCAAATCACATATTAAACATTACAAAAGTTTTTTGTGTATGAGAAATAATTGATCTATAGTGAAAAAAAATATATTAAATATAAACAGTGTGGCCTTATGGGTGCCTGAACTGCAATATATGGTGTTTTTGTTCCCATTGGTTTTAATGTAATGTTTTAATGTAAATGAGATAAGAAAGCACAATTAGCTGTATCTCCATGGGTTTACACTTCATCTTATCTCTTTGGTAAGATAAAGGCAGAGTCAAACATGTTGTTTTTTATCTGCCTGCCTGCCGTTTTAGTGCTAATTTTTATCATTTAAAGGGACATTGAAAACATTTGTGTTCTTTGTTGCATCTCAAAGAGGGTTTGTGATAAATTACTTTTGTGTTTTCTTTTATCAAATGATGTTCTCAAAGCAGAATAAAAATGATTCAAATGTTTAGCTGAACCGGGGGCTTGGCCATGTCAGCCAATGAGCATAATTGTAAATGTATGAATGGCACATATCTGCCAATGAAATCTACAGACTTATGTTAGTTTCAATGCTGTTTAAAAGGGTTTTACTTTTATACTGTTATATTTTTTCTCGCAAAACCAAACTTTAGTAATGTTTAAAATTGTTATTTTTTAAATGCATAAAAAAATGTATTCCATTGCCTTTAATACAAAATTAATAAAGAAAATTGTAATGTATAAAACATGTCATTTTAAATTTTAAGTTTTGGACTATAGTGTTTTTTTAACAATTGCTATAATTTCTAACTTTTAGTCGCTTAATGATAGCACAATCAGGAAATGTTTCAAGTTACAATATAAGTAATAAGAGACCACAAAATGGCTCATGAGAATCAGTGTAAAATAGTAAGTGCAACTGAAAAGATTACATTCAATATAAAAAAAACTGGAATATATTTTTAAAAGGTTTTTATTAAAATAGATAATCAATAATATTTTATTTTGATTTTCTTATGAATAAAAGGTTTAATAAGTAATTAAAGGAACTGGTAGTGGAGAATTAAGAGAGAAGATAATATCTTCATACCTTCATTGAAATTAATGGAAAAGGCATTTGTTTATAAAGACAAACCCTACTGAGAAAGTTGTGCACAGGATCAGATCAGAAAAAGAAAATAGCTTCTTACAGTAAAGAATAATTGCATCTAAAAGTTAATATGTATAGGTTACCTGTGATCCTTTAATTTAATAAGCACTAGGGTCATATGTACTGATGCAACACTGCTGGTGAAGTTTTAAGCTGGTGTGGCAAAAGACTCTGACCTGGCCCTTCCCCTTGCATTGACTCCACCCAATAGTACAGGCTCCTCCCCTAACACTTATACAGACATGTGTATTGAGCTCAATATGGCATTGCCCACTGACCCAATAAAAGCTTTGCCAACTGATACAGATTCTATCCCATATGAGACAGGGGGATCCCCCAGGAACCTCCTAAACCCCCCATTGCCCTCTAAATCTGTGGCTGCGGCAGGAACCACTGGGGACCCCCATATCCCATGAAGACTCCAGAGGATGCCCACTAGGCCCATCAAGACCTCAGAGGATCAGCACAAAGTCCTCAGGGGATCAGCACAATGGGCCCCATGGTATAGGGGTTGATTTAGTGAAACCATGGGGGTCCTTATAGACCCCCATATTATACGTTTTTTTTATAGTGATAACATGGGGTCCTTAGGAACCTCCATGTTGTAGGGGTTACATTTAGTTGCAATAGAGGTCTACAGGGGCTTCCATGTCTAGATTTAGTTAACCCATGGGGATCCACATAGACTCCCAGGGGGCTAATAGGCCCCACATTTTTTAACAAGGTCCAGGGGACTTAATGGGTCTTTTTTAACAAAGCCCTAGGGACTCTGAACTTCCATTGGCTGGGGTCGGTTCCACTCACCGACCCTAGCCTAATCTTACAGCTGCAGCTCTTTCCTTGATTCTGATTGGGAGATGCATCCAGTTGCCATTCCTACAGGTCAGAGATCACAGGCTAACTTTGTTGGAATTCTCTTTTGACATATTGTTTGGGACTTCTCATCATCATCTGTAAAACAAATACACACAATGTAGCTAGCAATAAATGCTTTAGTAACAGATAGTTTGTGCTCAGACATGAAGTGGAAGAGGTCCATGCTGACATTTAAAGTAGCAGGTATAAACTGAATAACAACAATATGTAACATAAAAATATGTATCTAGTGGTGAAAAATATATATTTTGGGAGGGCAGCTGCCATTTTGCTCAAATGAACCAGCCTGTACTAAAATGTACTAAAATTCCAAGTGCTTGTGTTAGATGGCTTCCATAGTAAAATAGTGACAGTGCATTGTTGGAAATGTTTTCATCGATAATGCTCCCACTTTGTCAATCCTTAGCTGTGCATAATGGGCATGTTTGTATGCAAAGAAGTACCAGAAAATATTTTTCGTCATTAGGTACTAAACGAGATATGATGGCATCAAAATCTCAAATCATAAGTTTTTGTCTGTTTATATATTTATATATTGGTGAAGGGGCTTGTGTACTTCAATGAAACTGTAGGCTACACCATGTAGGGTCATCTAAAATGGGCAGGTCATAGCAGAGAGGTCAGACAAATCACGGTCCATTGGAGAAGGAACTGGCAACTTACTCCAGTAACTTTGCCAAGAAAACCATATGGATAAGCACAACCCAAAATACAGACTGGCGTGCTACGGTTCACATGGTCACAGCGTGTTGGACGCGGTTGAAGGACTGAACAACAACAACAAGGTATAATTGCTTATAAAACTGAAAAATATAAAGGTTGTAATTAATTTTTTTACTTTACAATATATTTTGCACATTATCAATTTTAGTTATTCAGAATACCATATAGTAAAAAATTGACCACAGTGGCCCAGATAGGTAAACAAACAGCAATAGCATCCTTGATACTAAAGCTGCATGTAATGGACCAAATAAAGCATAATAATAATAATGATGAGGCTAATAATAATAATAATAATAATAACATTAAATGTTGTTTTTAAATAATTAATGTCATAAAAAAGTTTTGTCCATTACAGCACACTCGTTTGAAGAAATAATATGTGGGACTTCAATGACCCATTAATTTTTGCATAAGAAAATGATCATGGGTTTTATATGCAGACCTTTAAGTTTAAAGAAAAACCTTATATATACTTAAGGTTTTAGAGTATTTGATAATGTTCTATTGTGTGTTTTCTTTTTTACAAATAAAGGACCCTATTCTATTGCCCAATTTGTAAATTGCTACAAACTTAAAATCCGTCTTAATATTGCCACCTATTCTATTAGTTACTTGAAGTCCGATTACGAGTTCCCCGCCCACAATGACTACGTCCAGCCAAAGATGCAAAACTGGCCTTAGAACTCCATTAGTTTTAGCAAAGCTTCAATATTACGAGCTAATAATAAAAGTTACACAAAATCGATATTTTATTAGACCCGTAGGTCTAGATCACAAATAAAGTCTCACGTTTCTGTCAAAAATTTTACGAATACTAAATAGGACTCAGAGGTTTTTTTTTCAAACACTTATTAGAGCTGTAACAGCAATTAAATACACAATACTGTACTTTAAACTCATGGGAAGGCATGGAAAGACATTATAATTAATTGCAGAACAGTCTCAAACCCACAAATATGCAATTAAACTTTTAATTGAGTAATTGAGTAATATTGACCTAGGGACTCAAGGGGTTAATACATATCATAAAAATCCACATGGACTAAAACAGATGATTTTTTATAGAGTGCTAGATTGTTTTATTGCGAACCTGATAGCCAAATATTACTTATTGCCACTAATTAATTTGTAGCCTCCAATTGCAGATTACATCTAACTTCCATGTTTTACTGACGTCATGATGAGGGTCTCATTTACTATTGGCTGTGTCTAAGAAGTAAATTACGGGCTTGCTTAAATGTTGTCAGATCATATGATCATGCCCCCTGAAATCCTACTTAAAAGGACAGTCTTTACGAATTTAGGCTTAAGGAGGTAAATTGTGGGCTTGAGTCAATATAATACATCTAAACATTTAGAGAAAAAAAACACCCGCAGCCAAAATTACGGGTTAGAGATTACGGGTCCAAAGCATATAAAGCAAAAAAAAACTGATATTTGGGGACTTGCCCTTGTTAGCCAAATAATTCTACAGACGTACTTCTTCTTTGTGCACTTCTTGTTAGCTTCAATAAAGTTTATACAGATTTTATTTTTGTCATGCTAAATGTTTAAAGCTGCTCTTTTAAATGCATGAAATAAAAAAAGGATTTTGGTCCACGTCCCTTAAGAAAATGTCTCTTAGGTGTCCCTGGTGGTCCAGTGGTTAGGATCTGGTGGTCATTGCTGCAACCTGGGTTCGATTCCAGTCATGAAACCAAGAGGTCACACCACCCTGAAGCCGAGCAGATTGAGCCTGGTCAGTACTTGGATGGGAGACCACATAGGATTACCAGGAGCTGTATGCTGTAGTTAACTGGAGAAGGAACTGGCAACCCACTCCAGTGTCTCTGCCATGAAAACCAAGTGGATCACCATGACCATAAAAATAAAAATGTGCATGGTGTGTTACAATCCATGAGGTCACAAAGAGTTGGAAACAACCACACAACGTAAAAAAATAAAAACTGTCCCTTTATTATCAGTTATTACCGTCTGTTTTATATTGAAACTTTAATGTGTATCGTGTATTGAAACACTGAAATCATAGGGCCAAGATATGAAATATGTTTTCAGATGAATATTCTCATTTTAACTGCATTTAAAAGATGTGATAATGGTACTCGCTATCATGGAAAATTCAGATGCTCTTATCAGCTTTCTCATAACCACTGTATTTATTTTTTTAAATAAAAAAAAAAACACTTCTGATCCTGAAATCAGGTAGCAGTGTGAAAAACATCTAAATATAGCCGTGTTTTATGGTGGGTGTGTGTCGAAAACAAAGAAGTTAGGAGCCGAGCCCCTGCTGCTGTGACGTCACTAAACACTCATAATTATGCTATTAATGTTGTCCACTTTAGTTATATCTGGACATTACTTACAATGATAAAGCCTTATTATTATTAGAATGATATGCTCTATTGTATTAAAGACAGTAGCTTATGAAATAGTGTGACATCATTCATTATGTTGAATATTTGTATTTTTATAGATAAAAAAAGAGAAAATTGCTTTTTAAAATAAAATATACTGTATTTCCTTAACCTTACTTTTAATATTGTGTTATGTTTTTTTATATTTTTTCTGTATTGCTTACCTTTTACATTGTTGTCTATTATGCAAATCTATAGTTTGTCATTACAATGTACTGTTATCAAAACAAAACAACTAGTTTTGTAGAATTTGGCTATAAAACAAAGGAAATTAAAGCAAGGAAATCAAACTGGCACAAGTTAGATGAGAATCAGGTATGCTGGAAATACATGAATAGCAATTGGGTTTTACAAGCTGAAATAGCTTAAAATCATTTAGATCACTTACAATTTGACTGCAAAAGCCAGCAGCATGACCCACTTTTCATACTGTCAGTGCATGGAGTTTTAATCAACATTAATTAATAATTACTAAAAATACAGGACTTAATTTGGACTTGGGTTTTCTAACACATTATCACAATTTCTTGTAGTTGTTTTCATATTTTACCATAGCAGGTTGTCACTCTTAGTGAGGTGTTTGGCCAACTAGAAGGATATCACTGTGGACTACAGTGCTCTGTTTTTTTTTCCATGTATATATTGATGTATATGTGTATATTGTATGTGTATATATGTTTCCTATATTATGTTGTGTTTTTTCCCTCTATATATATTTACCTGATGATGTCAGATGCTGTCTCCACTCTCTCTGCATCTACTGTCTTTATTCAAACTGAGGGTTCCATCTCATGTCAGTATTGCTTCAGACTTGATAAAGAGAGGTTGAACCTCTCAAAAACTCGGCAATATAAATAAGATGTTTGTCCAAAACAAAAGATATCAAATTATACTGCAATACTCATTATTATTCTATATATATATGGATTAATAATTACTAAATTACTAGATTACTGCACATTAACAGCAGTTTAACTCTTCAATTATTATGGAAGATACTGCATTTAGCCGAATCAAGAAGCTACTATTTAAAATAGCAACAAAAATAACACAACTTAACAGTGACATTTATTTTTTGTCACAATGGAAGAAAAGGAATATTATACCAAATGGACTTAAAATCAAAAATCCACTAAGATCTACACATAACTCAATATACGCTGAAAATGTATGCAGACGCACAAGTGAAAAACAAAGAAACCACCTAATACATCAACTCTATAAAAAAGAAACATCATCTAAATCACCAAAGAGTAAGCCTCCGTCAACAACTAAAGGAGAGCAACATATATGAAGCTGAGCATGTAGAAAAAAGAAATACAACATCATCACAAGAAACAACAACATGAATTTATAAAAATAAAAATAAAAAACTCAACTGCCTCTTCTAGCAAAACAACATACAACAGCGACAAGAAGAGAAAATAAAATACCCAAATTCAGCCCTGAATTCTGCTAAAAACAACAACATATCTAAAAACCTAAGAACTCAAACAAATAGTTTTTCTGAAAAATATACAGAACACACAGGAATTATAAATCTCTCAGACCATCAACTATCACAAGCAGAGAACTCTGTTCTCTCCAAAGGACTGTCTTTCTGCCCAGACATAAAACTAGATAAAATACAAATATACACGGACATAGAAGAATTCTTCAGGAGATTGAGACTAGCAGAATTTTTCCACAACAAGGGACATAACACAACATCAATAGTCACAGTAACAAGAAAAAAAAAACATATTTCAACCCACCACCTGGTCGTAAACCAAAGTGGACAGTTATATAGAAAGCTTTCACCTGAGAACTGCATCCATTATAACGATCCAATATAAAAAGAGACTAACACAATCATACTCCATCAGAAAGAACTATCATAAAGTTTTTAAAAAACAACCCCGATTGCGCACAGGCAAGGGGCGTCGAAGACGCTCCTTGCGCTGGTGGTGATGAGCGCCGTAGGTGCTCATCCCTACGACCCCGTACAACTTTAGGACCGCAAATGCAGACCCTCGCAAAGCGAGGGGCCGCATTTGCAGAGGTGGAGGCTTTCACGTTGACTGCAATCCGACCAAGACTCATTGCACACCGCAAATGCCGACAAAACACCCAATTACTAAATACGGACTTACACTAAAAATATGAGCCGCTAGACTAACAAAAAAAAATTGCGGACTTACAGAAAAAAAATACGAGCCGCGGGACTTAGAAAAAATACATTACGGACTCACAAAAATACGACCTTAATGGACAACCCGCGCACAGCCGAAAACATTAAAAATACACTAAATACACACAAATAACAAAAAAAGTTAAAAATACCCACAGCAAGGGGGGACACCCAGGACGTCTGCAAAACAAGTTACACATCGATTTCAGTAGAATTAAAAAACTTTACACACCACAAGATCCCCTAAGCGAGAGAAAAAATGGCCGCCTGAGCCCTGACAGTATTATTTTTTTTCTGGTTACTTGATAGTTTGGGTTGCTTGAGTTCTGGTTAATTGAGAGTCTACTGTATTTAGCAAAACTAGTTTAACCTTATGGAAACCAATAGGAAATACCTCTGTGTGAGCAGACTATGCAGGACTCTACATCTCATTTAGTTATACTGCTGGATATTGGCTGACAGGACAAGCCTCCAAACACAGTTAAAGATTCAGGGCAATATATTCAACTTCAAGAGCTTAATTTAAAAAAAAGAAATATAAATAAATAAATAAAATGCCTTTAGTGGCCCTAAACCTTATGATGGCCTTATCCCTATGCCACACATGCTTGGGCATAACTGTGTTAGTGCCCATCATGTACACTGGTAGCCTACTTTGTTAAAGTGTAGATAGCATTTAAATATCGAAATGCACAGTTTGCACTCACAGAACCTGAAGGGCTTTCAAACGTAGGAGTACTACTGTGGTCAGTGTTACATTCTTAAGAAACAATGTTGAATCCATTAAGGACATATTTTTCAGTAAAACTCCTACTGTTTTGAACTCTGCAGATATGCAGGTTACCTCTTGGATTTCTTAAATGATAATACAGTATATGAACATTTGCTATTCATAACATTTCGTAAGAGCAACCCTCAGACTTATAAACTTGTGAATCAATCTCTGGCTTTTTTGTTTCTGTCCATCCATTACTTCACTCACATGTCTAAAGTCTTTATTTTTTAAGGTCCCTAATCTTTTTAAACTACTTGCAGTTAAAGACACCTGGTTCTGATCCTCAGACACTACCCCTACGCCTAGAGAAAGGTATGTATTAATCTCTAGTCTAATACCATCCTATCTAGCACAATTTCATCTCCATTTAGCATGGCATTGTTGAGCTCCTGACCTAAGCAAGGCCCAGTTGGTCTGTACATATACATTTTAGACACAAATCACATATTGGATATAATGATTAGACACATATCACTTTTTCGATGGAAACCGGCCACAACATTTATTGGTAAACACAAATAACTTAATAACCAAAACAATAACAATAATAAATTAACAAGTGGGGGGAGGAGCCTGGCCAGAGACAGTACACCCTACACCCTGAACCCTCGTCCAGGGCCTACCTTGATGGAACAGCCGTACCACCGTAGGGTAGGATCTCACCCACTTTATCACTGTCCAGGCCAATTCCCTTCACTATGCGCCGCTGTGACAACAAAAAAATACATTTTCTGCTAAAATATATTACAGACTTACAGCCTTATTAAATAGCGATTCGGCCAATTGAATACGGCTCTATTTAAGCACATAGCTTTTTTTTTTACAGACGTTTTTAGTTAGTGAACTTCTATCCAAAAGCAAGGTCTGCACTAACTAAAAACTTTGGTAAAAAAAAATGCTATGTGCTTAAAAAGAGCCATATTCAGTTGGCCGAATGGCAATTTAATAAGGCTGTTAATATATACCCAGAACATATGACTACTAAATAGAATCAACAAGATAAATACCTCAATATTGTAATTTTGTTTTTTTGTAGGGATCGGTGGGTGTGTTTCCTCAAACATGGCTTGCTGGGGGCATAATGGCACAGTTGGCACCCCCAGCTAGCCACCTCCAACCACCTTCCTTGGTCCTGCCAGGTCAAGTGGGCCCTCCCCCATTACCACTCATGCTGACATATCTCTTTGACCGTAACTTGTTACAATCTACACATCCACTAATGGCAAACTGTTGCTGTTTAGTCATTCAGTCCTGTCTGACTCTCCCTGACCCTATGGACCATGCCCGTCAGGCACATCTGTCAGTTACTGCCCCTCTGAGATCCATCAAGCTCACGTTCATTGCTTCAATGACCATATCTATCCATCTCTTCCTCTGCCTCCCTCTTCTTCATGTGCCTTCAAATTTTCTAGGCATCAGAGTCTTCTCTAGGGAATCTAGTCTTCTCATGATATGGCCAAAATATTTGAGGTTCAGCCTCATGATCACATTTTCCAGTGAACAGTTTGGCTTGATTTCCTGTAGAACTGATTGAATTTCATTCAGTCTTAGGAACTCAAAGAAGTTTTCTCCAACACCAGAATTCAAAGGCATCAATTCTCCGGTGCTCAGCCTTTTTTATGGTCCAGCTCTCACATCTGTATATTACTACTGGGAATACCATAGTTTTAATTTTGCAGACCTTTGTTCTTAGTGTAATAAATTTACTTTTTAATACCTTATCCAGACTTACCAAAGATTTCCTCCACAGAAGCAAACATCTTTTAATTTAATTGCTGCATTCACCATTTGCAGAGACCTTGGAGCCCAGGAAAACAAAATCTGTCACTGCCTCCACTTCTTCCCCATCTATTTGCCAGCAACTGAGATTGCTGTTTGCCATGATTTGCATCTTTTTAACATTGTGCAGAAGGTCATCTTTTGCACTCTCTTCTTTCACCCTCACCAGTAGGTCCTTTAGTTCCTCCTCGTTTTTAGCCATCAGAGTAGTATCATCCGCGTAAGTAAGGTTGTTGATATTTCTCCCAGCAATTTTATTTCTGGCTTTGGATTCTCCCAGTCCAGTCTTTCGCATAACGGCAAACTAATCAACGCCTAATAAAAACCAGACCTATCTCTCATCCATAAACCTATGTACATTCATGATAATTTGTATCACTGCATTTCTATTTAAATGAAATAGGTCAAAGACAACAATTCAAAAACTTGAAATCTCTTTACCAATCAACCATTCACTTATACATCAAGTCTGCTGTTTCATGGTTACTCTTGACTGTACTATCTTGTAATTCTTACATGCAATAATACATCACCAAAATCTGCTCTTTTCTCAGTTAAGACATAACAAATCCTAATTATCCCACTCATCGTTCCTTACCTGATTTTCCACACTCATTTTGAATACGTCATCTAGACTTATCAGCTCCACATGCAAATACCTACATTGGCATATCTTTCATGATAATTTCAAAATCTTGCCTCTCCCCTACAAAAGATGCCCAAAATACTACACACCACAATACCTAACATATGATTTTCAAATACCCTTTCCTCTAAGCATTACTTATAACTTTATACAGCACTTCTGCATTGTGTATGGCATACGTTGATTTTTCAGTCTGCTCTTTGGCAAAATACTATGATGACAAACCACATTATTGCCATTATTTGTCCTCAGTTTGAGCAGATCTGATTTGTATCAAAACAGTCTTGAAGGGATGCAAAAAGATGCAATATATAGAGTCATCTTTTAGAATATTCTATTTGTCATATTTCATATTTTATATTATATTGAGCTTTAAATGTATATTTTCTGTTATTTTTGTATATCGATCTCACAGGTTATTTTTTGTGACGTAAGAAAAAACTCTCAAACAATTTGTAAAAAAGGCTTCTTAAAATGTAACTTTGCCTTTTTGCCTTTGAATACATTTTTTCATGTAGCATTTTTCAAGTTAACCATTTTATAAGAGGTGACTTTTTAGAATTCTGTATATATATATATATATATATATATATATATATATATATATATATATATATATAAATATATATATGTACAAATATATATGTTATGTTTATATGAGCTTAAATATGTTACTGATCTTTTCTGATGATTTTATAATTTTAATAAATAATACCTCACTTCATGATATCTTATTTTTTGATGATGAAAAAATAAATAAAAAATAAAAAATAGCTACAACTCATTCACGGAGTAAAGGACTTATTAACCCCAGGTTGATATAAAACGGGAGTGAATTTTTGGTTCAAAAATATTTGATTGTGTCAGTTTAAAATATGTAACTTTTAACAATACAATTATACATTATGCATTTATGATTTAAATCTGATTTTCTTATTTTTTCTGTTGATTTTGTTCATTGTGCCAATAATATCTCACTACTTAATAAATTATGTTTTGTGTCTTATTTTTTTGAAACCTGAAAAAAATACCTAATAAATTCTTATTAAAGTAAATAGATAGCTGCATCATCTCAACTCTGGGGAGCATAGGGGGTTAACATAAGAAAAGACAGCAAGTACAGTCTCCAAAACCTTCCCCATTAAATTTACTTTTCCGTGCAATGTCGTTCAAGCCAACCATTTTTTTTTCATTGAACGCAGAGAATAGTTTGCTCTGTGATAAGCAGAAAGAGCAGGCAAATTTAGACAGATCGTCCAAAACACAAAATGGCATCTGCCATCTGGTGCTGCATATAAAAACAATGGGTAGTCCAACTCCATTCAGGAGTTTGGCATCTAAAATTAACTTTTTTAGTATCTTAAAAGAAACCTGTCGTTGCATTGCCTTAGGCAACGTTTAGAAGTTCATATGACAAAAAAGAGGTACTTATTGCAAACATACATGGCGAAAAAATTTTACTCTTCTGCTGTCTCAATTATTTCCTAAGAATGGTGGTCTTATCCCCCGAGAGAATTGCAATGTTGGCAAGAGCAGGAAGACATGTGTGACACACTTTGCATCTGTGTCTGATTACAAAGTATTTCCTCGTTTAATTGCAAGATTTTCAGTTGTAATTAAAAACTTTGTTTAATAATTATCATTAACCATGTAATTAACTTTAATTGACAGTACAATGCCAACCCATCCATAAACAAAATAAACATTTTTTTTGTATGAAAAGGCTTTACTTCTTTGTTATGAACGTTATTAGACAAAAGAAACAAAAGGCCTCTAATGTACAGTAAAAAGGATACTTATTCCTCCACCGTACACACCCACATAAATGTCGATTTGCACAAAATGGCGAGGATGGCCGGAATAGCTTCCCTGAACAGGTGGTAGAGGTTAAAACTGTAATGAGATTTAAAAATACTTGGGATGAATATGTAGCTGATTTTAAGCAATGGTTACTAATTAAAAAAAAACATCATATATTCTATTTTGTGCCACTACACTTAATTGAGTGCATAAAGCTTTTAGAAAAAGAAAACAATGCTGAAATAAAGGCCCCTATTCAATTGTCCAAATCGCAATTACATGAGCCTGTAATGGAGACCGTAAATGTTACTGATATTTAATTGGCTTCTTTTAGCTACTCACATTCCAATTGCGAGTTACAGGATCAAAAGTACTGTGGTTGTCAAAAACGTAACGCTGTCCTATCTCCTCCTTTGATGTTTCAAGCCCGTAAATGTTACCAGTGCTAAAGACGCAAAACCGTTAATCAATTACAACAGTTCAACAAGCCCGTAATTGCCTTCAAACCTGTAAAAGGCAAATGTATCAAAAAATTATACGAGTACTAGATAGGACTCGCAAGTCGGTTAAACACCTGTTTGTAACACTGTAAAAGCAAATAAACACACAATACTGTACCAAAAAATACCGGGAAGGCAATCAAAGGCATTAGAACAGTCTCACAAATCTGCAATAAAGAAAATATATTTTTTTATGTTTTATTTCCATGTTATATTGATCCCGGGAATCAAGGAGTTAATACATATCATGGAACCCACATGGACTAGAACAGTTGCTTTATTGATCTTTATTCATTTCTACATTTCTGGATTGCGAGTGCGATTGCAAATCGGACTTCTAAACACGAATTGATTGTAGTATAAACTCCATGTTTTACTGACGTCATGATGATGGTCTCATTTACTATTGGCTCTATCTAAAATGTAACTTACGGGCTTGCTTAATTGTACATGATCATGCCCTGAAATGCTATGTAAGGGTTCATGTTTTGTGTGTTGGGGCTGTGAGCCTGTACTTGCGGGCTTGAGTCAATTGTATACATCTATATATGTAAAAAATGTGCAACCTGCAGCCAAACATTCAGGGCCCTATTAAATTCTCCCTCGTAGTTCTCTCGGTGCTCGCAAAAGGCAGTTTTCCTGCTGCTTGCGAGAACCGAATCTCTCGCAGCCTGCTTTACGATATGACTGCGAGAAAATGGCCGAGAATAGGCTCCGAGAGAGCTACGTAGCCTTAAATCTATGCACGAGTCTCGCATATCGTAAGAATCCCTACGTGGACAAAAAGTCCACGCAAGGGATCCGAAAGCCTCTACGTGCTGCCTCGGAACAGCCCGAGACAGCAGTGTGAGGCTCCCCCCTGCACCCTATACACATCCCCATGCTGCAGGGGTCTCTATCGGGACCCCTGCAGCACCCCCACATTAACCCCTTGCAGCGGGGGTCCCCGATCTGCATAGATCAGGCCCCCCGCTGCATTTAAAACTTTTAAATTCCCCGCCGCGGCTCCTTAAAGGGACCGCGGCACACTATTACCCAATCCCGGCCGCGGCACTTAAAATTAACCCCCCTCTATGCTGGGGGTCCCCATCGGGACCCCCGAAGTGTCCCCACATAAACCCCCTGCAGCGGGGGGCCCCGATCGGCACCGATCGTGACCCTGCTGCAATTCAATTTTAAATTTCCCGCCTCGCGGGTCCTCAAAGGACCGTAAAGGTCCTGAAAGGACTCGCACTAAAAGTATTAACCCCAGGCAACTATAATTACCCCATTAACTCATGGTGGTCAATCCAGACCACCATAAGGCTCTAATTAACCCATTAACTCATGGTGGTCAATACAGACCACCATAAGGCCTAAATTAACCCATTAACTCATGATGGTCAATCCAGACCACCATAAGGCTCTATTTAACCCATTAACTCATGGTGGTCAATCCAGACCACCATAAGGCTCTATTTAACCCATTAACTCATGATGGTCAATCCAGACCACCATAAGGCTCAATTTAACCCATTAACTCATGGTGGTCAATCCAGACCACGATAAGGCTCTAATTAACCCATTAACTCATGGTGGTCAATCCAGACCACCATAAGGCTCTAATTAACCCATTAACTCATGGTGGTCAATACAGACCACCATAAGGCCTAAATTAACCCATTAACTCATGATGGTCAATCCAGACCACCATAAGGCTCTATTTAACCCATTAACTCATGGTGGTCAATCCAGACCACCATAAGGCTCTATTTAACCCATTAACTCATGATGGTCAATCCAGACCACCATAAGGCTCTATTTAACCCATTAACTCATGGTGGTCAATCCAGACCACCATAAGGCTCTAATTAACCCATTAACTCATGGTGGTCAATCCAGACCACCATAAGGCTCTATTTAACCCCATCAGTCCCATAAGGGTATATTATTACCATTATGGGCCTGTTACAACCCAACATTAACCACATAAGTGCCATGATGGTCCTCAAGGACCATCATGACACTAACTACAAACACTACACTATAACCCCCAATAAACCATTTAATCTAAACTAACCCCCCTCTACACTAATCTATTAACACTTACACTACCTACCTACACTACCTACCCCCTAATAAACCTCCCCAACACTCTAATTACAAAAAACAAAAAACCTACAGCACAGAAAACAAAAAACCTACAGTACAAAAAACAAAAAAACCTACAGTACAGAAAACAAAAAACAATTACAACCCCACCCCCCACTACAGAAAACAAAAAAATACATTACAACCCCACCCCCCACAACAGAAAATAAAAAAATTACACACCTGAAAAGGAAAGACAGATAAACACAATACAATACATACATATAATACATTACATACATTACATACAATACATGACATTACATATAATATATTACATATAATATATTACATATAATACATTACATACATTACATACAATACATGACATTACATATAATATATTACATATAATATATTACATATAATACATTACATACATTACATACAATACATGACATTACATACATTACATATAATATATTAAATATAATATATTACATATAATATATTACATATAATACATTACATACATTACATACAATACATGACATTACATACATTACATATAATATATTAAATATAATATATTACATATAATATATTACATATAATATATTACATATAGTCCTAATCAAATACCCCCTATCTATCTAACATACAATCTATTTAATTTAAAATAAATCCTAACTATATCAAATACATCCCCCTATCTATCTAATATACAAAAAATCCTAACTACATACACAGACCATTATTCTAAACTAAAATAAAATAATTACAGTCCTAACTACATACACAGACCCTAATTCTAAGCTAAAATCAATAAATTAAGACCACTTACCTTTAAGATGTTGCTTCAGATCACTAACCTATGGGTCAAACAAAAAATAAAAAATAAAAAATGTGTATAAAATACACAAATAAACATCTAAATATACATTTAACTTACCTACCCGCGATGTCCCCGGCCTTCTCTCCTTCAGCCCCGGCTGGGCCGCGGAACCATTCGCGCTCTAAAAAAAAAAAGAAAAAAAACTAACGGAGGTCTGCACTGGCAGACCTCCCCGACGCTACTGAACCTCCCGGAGTCGCGGGGAGGTAAGTTAAATGTATATTTAGATGTTTATTTGTGTATTTTATTTATTGTTTATATATTGTATTCATGTATTCATGTATTGTGTTTTTTTTTTAACAGGGCCGCGCCGGAAGAGCTAAACAGTGACTGGACATGCTGTAAAGGTGAGTTGAATATTTAGAATGTATAGAATGTTTATTTATTTGATGTTAATGTTTTGTACTAATTTTTATTTTTTGTTTGACCCATAGGTTAGTGATCTGAAGCAACATCTTAAAGGTAAGTGGTCTTAATTTATTGATTTTAGCTTAGAATTAGGGTCTGTGTAGTTAGGACTGTAATTATTTTATTTTATTTTAGAATTAGGGTCTGTGTATGTAGTTAGGATTTTTTGTATATTAGATAGATAGGGGGATGTATTTGATATAGTTAGGATTTATTTTAAATTAAATAGATTGTATGTTAGATAGATAGGGGGTATTTGATTAGGACTATATGTAATATATTATATGTAATATATTATATGTAATATATTATATGTAATACATTATATGTAATGTATGTAATGTCATGTATTGTATGTAATGTATGTAATGTATTATATGTAATATATTATATGTAATATATTATATTTAATATATTATATTTAATGTATGTAATGTCATGTATTGTATGTAATGTATGTAATGTATTATATGTAATATATTATATGTAATATATTATATTTAATATATTATATTTAATGTATGTAATGTCATGTATTGTATGTAATGTATGTAATGTATTATATGTAATATATTATATGTAATATATTATATGTAATGTCATGTATTGTATGTAATGTATGTAATGTATTATATGTAATATATTATATGTAATATATTATATGTAATGTCATGTATTGTATGTAATGTATGTAATGTATTATATGTATGTATTGTATTGTGTTTATCTGTCTTTCCTTTTCAGGTGTGTAATTTTTTTATTTTCTGTAGTGGGGGGTGGGGTTGTAATGTATTTTTTTGTTTTCTGTAGTGGGGGGTGGGGTTGTAATTTTTATTTTTTCTGTACTGTAGGTTTTTTTGTTTTTTGTACTGTAGGTTTTTTGTTTTCTGTGCTGTAGGTTTATTGTTTTTTGTAATTAGAGTGTTGGGGAGGTTTATTAGGGGGTAGGTAGTGTAGGTAGGTAGTGTAAGTGTTAATAGATTAGTGTAGAGGGGGGTTAGTTTAGATTAAATGGTTTATTGGGGGTTATAGTGTAGTGTTTGTAGTTAGTGTCATGATGGTCCTTGAGGACCATCATGGCACTTATGTGGTTAATGTTGGGTTGTAACAGGCCCATAATGGTAATAATATACCCTTATGGGACTGATGGGGTTAAATAGAGCCTTATGGTGGTCTGTATTGACCACCATGAGTTAATGGGTTAATTTAGGCCTTATGGTGGTCTGTATTGACCACCATGAGTTAATGGGTTAATTTAGGCCTTATGGTGGTCTGTATTGACCACCATGAGTTAATGGGTTAATTAGAGCCTTATGGTGGTCTGTATTGACCACCATGAGTTAATGGGTTAATTAAGGCCTTATGGTGGTCTTTATTGACCACCATGAGTTAATGGGTTAATTAGAGCCTTATGGTGGTCTGTATTGACCACCATGAGTTAATGGGTTAATTAAGGCCTTATGGTGGTCTGTATTGACCACCATGAGTTAATGGGTTAATTTAGGCCTTATGGTGGTCTGTATTGACCACCATGAGTTAATGGGTTAATTTAGGCCTTATGGTGGTCTGGATTGACCATCATGAGTTAATGGGGTAATTATAGTTGCCTGGGGTTAATATTTTTAGTGCGAGTCCTTTCAGGACCTTTACGGTCCTTTGAGGACCCGCGAGGCGGGAAATTTAAAATTGAATTGCAGCAGGGTCACGATCGGTGCCGATCGGGGCCCCCCGCAGCAGGGGGTTTATATGGGGACACTTCGGGGGTCCCGATGGGGACCCCCAGCATAGAGGGGGGTTAATTTTAAGTGCCGCGGCCGGGATTGGGTAATAGTGTGCCGCGGTCCCTTTAAGGAGCCGCGGCGGGGAATTTAAAAGTTTTAAATGCAGCGGAGGGCCTGATCTATGCAGATCGGGGACCCCCCCTGCAATTGGTTTATGTGGGGACACTTCAGGGGTCCCGATGGGGACCCCCAGCATAGAGGGGGGTTAATTTTAAGTGCCGCGGCCGGGATTGGGTAATAGTGTGCCGCGGTCCCTTTAAGGAGCCGCGGCGGGGAATTTAAAAGTTTTAAATGCAGCGGAGGGCCTGATCTATGCAGATCGGGGACCCCCCCTGCAATGGGTTTATGTGGGGACACTTCAGGGGTCCCGATGGGGACCCCCAGCATAGAAGGGGGTTAATTTTAAGTGCCGCGGCCGGGATTGGGTAATAGTGTGCCGCGGCCCCTTTAAGGAGCCGCGGCGGGGAATTTAAAAGTTTTAAATGCAGCGGGGGCCTGATCGGTGCCGATCGGGGACCCCCGCTGCAAGGGGTTAATGTGTGGGGGCTGCGGGGGTTCCTATGGACCCCTGCAGCAAGGTGTTCATGTGAGGACACTTCGGGGGTCCCGACAGGGACCCCCGCATTGAGGGGGGGTTCATTTTAGGTGCCTGGGGGGGGGTTTGGAGTACCCCCCACGGCAGGGCTTATGTGGGGGACTGCCGCGGAGGTCCCTTTTAGGACCCCCGCAGCACTTGATGAGGAGTGGGAGCCTGCGATATCATCTCGCAGGCTGTCACTCCTCATGTACATTTACGCAGTGTAGATACGTACGGCCCTGCTGCGTAGCTCATACGTTGCTCGCAGCAGGGCTAATTTAATAGCATTGTAAGTTAGAGAAACTTTGCAGTACGTAGGGCTTAAGTAGAAGCCTCTTATTTACGAGGCTGGAATTTAATAGGGCCCTCAGTTTGAAGGTAATTATGGGCTTGCAATTGAATAGGGGCCTATGTCTTGTTATCAAGTTTTTCAAAAGAGAACAGAATAAATATAAAACTTGACCTTAAAGGACCAGTGTGTTCTAATGTTTTCTATCTTGTTTTTGGAATAAGTATATTGGGCAAAATGTTGTTAGAAAACAAATAAAAAATACATAAACACAAACTTTATATTTTGCAATTTTTATATGCAATTTTTGTTTATTGTGTGGAACATTTTGCTTTCTTCCCTGCTGCTACATGTTACTTTCTCAGGTGGGTGTGTCATTGTAAACTTCCCTTAATCCCGAGGAGGACATGTGCAGATGTATCTGCCACATTTCAGTTGACACTTCCTGTTTATGCAGGGTCTCCTCCCATCTCAGAAATGGTAATAATCCATATTTGTATATAAAGCATGGGCATATTTAGGTTTTATACTGCCCTAGGCCAATTCAGACTTGTGTGCCCTATTTACTTAAGTTCACCCAAGTCCCACACACCAGTTATTACTCCTCCTATCCCCTCTTACTGTATCCCAAATCATAGGTTTATAAGTATTTATATATAACACACTAACAGACAAAAAATTTCACTACAAATAGGCATCGCTGTACCTATGCAACCATTATTCTATGGTACTGCACTACTGCACTGGCATCTTCAGGGAGCCTGTGCCCCCTGAAAATGTGCTGCCCTAGGTCTAGGCCTTGTGTGTTTGGGCCTAAGCCCACTGTATAAAATATAATAAATTAAAGGCTGTATTACTTTTTACATTCTAAAAACATTTAGCATTTAAGTATAGCTATTCAAAATAGGAAATGTTAACAATATGACCACAGTGGTGCTTTAATAATCTACTAAGTCTATCCACAACAATCGTGCTCTGATAAACCAGAAAATCTGGTATGTAGACACTGCATTTTTATTTATTTTCTCACATTTGTCATATAATTTTCCAATAGCAGTTGTACTGTGGACTGTCTGAATGGAGATCACAGAACAATTTGAGAACCTCTTGCTTAGGGAATCTCATAATTTTCCTAACTAGGAGAACATCCCTAAAACCTGTGAGAACTTGTCTAATGTGAATGAATAATAACAAGTATACATTAGTGACTATATTGTAAAGTGCAAGAGAAAACAATATTCTAATTTAACTCGAGGCTACGATAATATGAATTAACTAATCTGCATAACCAATATGCATAGTTTCTAAACATATACACTTTATTTGTGTTATAATAGAAGTTTTAAATTAACAGTTTTTTTTTTACAAAATATGCACTAGACCAGTAATTTACATTAAAATATAATGAGTATATAGTTTTACATGACCTAAGCAAGGCCCAGTTGGTATGTACATATAAAGATTAGATGCAAATCACATATTGAATATAATAATTATACACAGCCCACTTATTGGAGGCAAAACCAGCCACAACGTTTATTGGTAAACACAAATAACGTAATAACCAAAACAATAACAATAATAAATTAACATGAAAAAGTGAGGGGAGGAGCCTGGCCTGGCCTAAACCCTCAGTCAGGGCCTACCGTGCTGGAACAGCCGTACCACCGTAGGGTAGGATCTCGCCACTTTACCACTGTCCTGGCGACTCCCCTCACCATTTGCTACCTTTTCTGCTAACATATATTACAGACAATATAATATACCCAGAACAAACGACTACTTAATACAATCAACTAGATAAATATCTCCCATATTGTCATTCATTTCATTGTTTGTTTTATTGTTTTTTGTTTTTTTAAATGACCATTTTTTTTTTATTCATTTACTTTTATATAGGGATGGGTGGATGGGTATCCTCACACATGGCTAGCTGGGGGCATAATGACACAGATGGTGCCAAAGAGCCTATAAATGGCTCCACCCCCCCAACTAGCCACCTCCAATTGCCATACCCCGGTCCTGCAAGGTCAAGTGGCCCCTCCCACCAACCCCAGGAGGCCTTGGGTGATCTACGGTCCCTTCATGACCTAAGCAAGGCCCAGTTGGTATGTACACAAATAACGTAATAACATTAACAATAATAATAATACATTAACAATGACCAAGTGAGGGGAGGAGCCTGACCGAAGACAGTACACCCTACGTCCTGAACCCTCATCCAGGGCCTACAGTGCTGTAAGAGCCGTAATACCGTAGGGTAGGATCTCACCTACATTACCACTGTCCCGGCGACTCCCCTCACCATCCGCCACAGAGACTGCAGAATATCTTATGCAGTCTCGAGCCCCCCAAAAATGCCATGGCCTGCTGCATACCATCCTAAACACCATCAATATGAGCTTTGTTTCTGCGTATGAAGATGGGCCCATACATAAATATAGAACTATTAGCCTTGAGGCCTTGAGCTCACATTGCTGCAGAGAATACTAACGTCTAAGCAAGACTAAACACAAATTTGTACACTTCCTTCAGAGCTTAATCAGCTTCTCCACATTGTACAGTCTTTCTTTTTTCCTTTTTTTAAAGACATTTTGGACGAGATAACAGACAGATGAAGCAATCTGCAACCATGCCTGATGTCTTTTGCATTCCATGAACCTGCTGCTTGACAGGTGCGTTACCAGTATCCTTCTACCATCTGGATCAATACAACGTAGGAAGTGGGAAGTACCACTCACTACCTGCTCCTTTGTCTGGTGTCATTACATATTCCTGGAACAAACTGACTGCACTTCCCGCCAAAATCAAGGACCTACCCTAGCTGTAAGCCATGATTAGCCATATGACCAGATATACAAATGCCCAAAGATCTATCACCGAAGTACATGACCATCTGATTCTCCAAACCACATACTCCAGAAAGCCCATAGGGCTGCTTCAGTGGCTGCTTTTCCTTAAAGCGAGTGGGTACCAAGTTCTGATGCAGAACGAGCCCAAACGCTATCCATAAGTCACCCATGTTTGGAGACTCGTAAGTATAGAAGAACCAATCCTATCTGATTAAGGAAAGGTGCAAAACAAACCTGGGGCTTGGTCCAAGAAAACCATAATACCAACAAATGGGTTGGGAGCGCTCAGTACACCTAGTACAGCCACATCGTCACATGATCACCATTGATCCCAAAACCAAGTACCTGAGGTCGCCATACCTTGTCTGTTTACCAACCACTCTCTCGCTCCAAGCAGACCAGCGGGGAAGGGAGATGGCTGTTCAGACTGCAAGGCTTCACCATATCACAGACCTCTTTCCAGAACAGTGGTATATCGGCCCTTGGGAAAAGGCTACCAGTTGCCTGCCATCCAATTTTGCCATACCTCCTGTTAAACCTTGATCCACTCACTTTACCAATCAATCCTTCATCAGGTCCTTTTACCCAGCTAATTTTAGAAAAAACTAGGGCTGCTACCTGATGCCCACCTTTGGGGGATAACCTTCCCCGGCCACCGGTTAACGTAGAACCTCAGCATGATACCCCTCCCCAGTATCCGTGCCCACTCCCTTTTTCGTGGAAGCCGAGTAGATGAAGCAAAGGAATGCCTCCCAACTGTGCTAATTCTCAGTTCGGGTACCTACACTTATTCCAGAATTGACAATCCTCAACCTATGGCCCGCAGCCTGAGGTGTGCATCTTAAAAAGGACTGGTCCGCAATCTTGTATTTGGGACCTGGCACCTGCTTCCCTTTACATTATACATTCCCACGTTGGCACTGAGCCTAAAGGGAAGATGCTAACAGGGAGTTAATTGCCGGCACTATGGCTGTATTGACTGAATGAAAATGATTTCCTTACCCTGCAAGCTGCCCCACCGACTAGCCAATGCAGGAACACTGTAAGATCTCCGATGCTAAGTTCCTATGCAGCACTTAACACACGCCGCTTGTACTCCTGTATTTGTGAATAAACACAATGTAGGACCCTGAACCAGAGCCCCTGTTGCCTTCAATATAGCTTACGATAAACCTATCTCCAAAAAGACAGAACTAACCATCCCTTACAGATCCATTTTTACATGAATCGTCACCTACAAGAGCGATGAAAAATGAAGTCTGACCACCCCCAATGTAACACCTTAACGATTAGATCCTATGGGGATGATTTCACAGGCCCCGGAGATAAACCCAAGAGAGATATCCGACTAGGAACAACCCTCTGCAGCAGGGCAGGAGTGAATCGCTCTGTAATAAACCACCATTATATTTGATGGTAAACGACCCGACATCTACCATAATAAATATATATTCCCAGAAAATGATTAGTGTTATGAAAAAAACTGATATACTACACTGGGACCCCAATGATTTGAAAAAAAAAACAACAACAAAGAAATTACATAATGATACCTAACCTCTGCCGAACTACCAGGAGAATGTGCTGGACAATGAAAAATGTATACACAATCATGAGGCCTAGGACAACCAGGATCAGCTATGGTGGCCATGGCGGGCATATTCAGATCATCGAACATGACAAGAACCTGCGAGGGGCAGAATAGCGATATACAGTCAGGTCCATAAATATTGGGACATCGACATAATTCTAAGCTTTTTGGCTCTATACACCACCACAATGGATTTGAAATGAAACGAACAAGATGTGCTTTAACTGCAGACTTTCAGCTTTAATTTGAGGGTATTTACATCCAAATCAGGTGAACGGTGTAGGAATTACAACAGTTTGTATATGTGCCTCCCACTTTTTAAGGTACCAAAAGTAATGGGACAGATTAACAGTCATAAAACAAACTTTCACTTTTTAATACTTGGTTGCAAATCCTTTGCAGTCAATTACAGCCTGAAGTCTGGAACGCATAGACATCACCAGATGCTGGGTTTCATCCCTGGTGGTGCTCTGCCAGACCTCTATTGCAACTGTCTTCAGTTCCTGCTTGTTCTTGGGGCATTTTCCCTTCAGTTTTGTCTTCAGCAAGTGAAATGCATGCTCAATCGGATTCAGATCAGGTGATTGACTTGGCCATTGCATAACATTCCACTTCTTTCCCTTAAAAAACTCTTTGGTTGCTTTTGCAGTATGCTTCGGGTCATTATCCATCTGCACTGTGAAGCGCCGTCCAATGAGTTCTGAAGCATTTGGCTGAATATGAGCAAATAATATTGCCCGAAACACTTCAGAATTCATCCTGCTGCTTTTGTCAGCAGTCACATCATCAATAAATACAAGAGAACCAGTTCCATTGGCAGCCATACATGCCCACGCCATGACACTACCACCACCATGCTTCACTGATGAGGTGGTATGCTTTGGATCATGAGCAGCTCCTTTCCGTCTCCATACTCTTCTCTTCCCATCACTCTGGTAGAAGTTGATCTTAGTCTCATCTGTCCATAGGATGCTGTTCCAGAACTGTGAAGGCTTTTTTAGGTGTTGTTTGGAAAACTCTAATCTGGCCTTCCTGTTTTTGAGGCTCACCAATGGTTTACATCTTGTGGTGAACCCTCTGTATTTACTCTGGTGAAGTCTTCTCTTGATTGTTGACTGTGACACACATACACCTACCTCCTGGAGAGTGTTCTTGATCTGGCCAACTGTTGTGAAGGGTGTTTTCTTCACCAGGGAAATAATTATTTGGTCATCCACCACAGTTGTTTTCCGAGGTCTTCCGGGTCTTTTGGTGTTGCTGAGCTCACCGGTGCGTTCTTTCTTTTTAAGTATGTTCCAAACAGTTGATTTGGCCACACCTAATGTTTTTGCTATCTCTCTGATGGGTTTGTTTTGTTTTTTCAGCCTAATGATGGCTTGCTTCACTGATAGTGACAGCTCTTTGAATCTCATATTGAGAGTTAACAGCAACAAATGCAAATAGCACACTTGAAATGAACACTGGAGCTTGTATCTGCTCTTTGTAAATGGGATAATGAGGGAATAACACACACCTGGCCATGGAACAGCTGAGCAGCCAATTGTCCCATTACTTTTGGTCCCTTAAAAAGTGGGAGGCACATATACAAACTGTTGTAATTCCTACACCGTTCACCTGATTTGGATGTAAATACCCTCAAATTAAAGCTGAAAGTCTGTAGTTAAAGCACATCTTGTTAGTTTCATTTCAAATCCATTGTGGTGGTGTATCGAGCCAAAAAGTTTAGAATTTTGTCGATGTCCCAATATTTATGGACCTGACTGTACATATTCCACGGACGGCCTAATCGACAATCTATAATTAAAACTCACACGAACCATGCCCAAAAGAGGAGGTATCCAAATTAAGAGTTAGGAAAGGAACACATGGAACCCCTAATGATAAAAGCGAAAAATTGACAGATACCTGATACATTGAGATACATTGAGAAAAAACTGGAGGGAAGATACTGCCTGAACCGACAAGTTGACTACTGAAAAACTGACTCGGATAAGCGGTCGAAACTCGCAGATGTCCCATAGATACACATACGCCCATGGAAACGTCTACACCTGGATGCAAAGAGCGCCAAAGGGACAAAAATATATAACCAAATAGACTAGCATTCTAACATAATACCAAAGATTAACTTGCCAAACCAACAGAATACAAAAACTAACACAAACCACACTACAAGACAACCTGAAGCCGCCATATAACATATATATAGGGAAAAACACGCCGCAAATACACTTAATGTATGCGTTCCAATCAGGAAATTCTTTATTACTGCTGGCCCACTCTATCCCATACCCCCAGATCGCAGATCCCACTAAGTAAGCAAAATACAGCTCACGAATGACTGTAGCAACCTGTGGCATCGTAGTGAGTGCAGCCAAAACAACACAAGTAGATCATCATAAAACTTCTTGGCAGGACTCTGATGACGAGCCTGCTCACCAATGAACACTACTGCCCTTTGTTGCTATGAAGCAAAACATTTGTGGCTGTACCATATCTTACTGTGCATCAAGATGACCTGACGAAAAAAGAGGAACGATTACAGTCCCACCCTTCCTAATACCCATCTAAGACTAACCCCTAGTTGGAGCATTATCATGCTAACCTGGTTTTGGGAATTTTGGTGCTCGGGTGGTGGATCAGATTGAAGCTAACGATAACAAAGGAAGGACCCCGGGTAAATAATTTGGTACCCTTCCCAACCTATTATCTAGACCTATAAGGGTCAATAATATAGAGCACAATTATATATAGCACAAACTATACAATCTTTTTGTAATCTTTTTTTACAAAACATGCACTAGACCAGTAATTTACATTAAAATATAATGAGAATATATTTTTACATGACCTAAGCAAGGCCCAGTTGGTATGTACATATAAAGATTAGATGCAAATCACATATTGAATATAATAATTATACACAGACCGCTTATTGGAGAGAAAACCAGCCACAGCGTTTATTGGTAAACACAAATAACGTAATAACCAAAACAATAACAATAATACATTAACATGAAAAAGTGAGGGGAGGAGCCTGGCCGGGGGACAGTACACCCTACGCCCTAAACCCTCGGTCAGGGCCTACCGTGCTGGAACAGCCGTACCACCGCAGGGTAGGATCTCGCCACTTTACCACTGTCCTGGCGACTCCCCTCACCATTTGCTACCTTTTCTGCTAACATATATTACAGAAAAAATCATATACCCAGAACAAACGACTACTTAATACAATCAACTAGATAAATACCTCCCATATTGTCATTCATTTCATTGTTTGTTTTATTGTTTTTTGTTTTTTTATATGACCATTTATTTTTTTAATTTATTTACTTTTATATAGGGATGGGTGGATGGGTATCCTCACACATGGCTAGCTGAGGGCATAATGACACAGATGGTGCCAAAGAGCCTATAAATGGCTCCACCCCCCCCCCCCCAACTAGCCACCTCCAATTACCATACCCCGGTCCTGCAAGGTCAAGTGGCTCCTCCCATCAACCCCAAGAAGCCTTGGGTGATCTACGGTCCCTTCATGACCTAAGCAAGGCCCAGTTGGTATGTACACAAATAACATAATAACATTAACAATAATATTAATACATTAACAATGACCAAGTGAGGGGTGGAGCCTGGCCGAAGACAGTACACCCTAGGCCCTGAACCCTCGTCCAGGGCCTACAGTGCTGTAAGAGCCGTACCACCGTAGGGTAGGATCCATACATATGCCATACTCCCGAGCATAGAGGTGACTGTCCCTTTTAGAACTGCTCCCAGCCCCAGGCTTAAAAGGATAATTTATTAAAAATGTGTTGCGCTTGGCCCTAATACACTTAATTATAATAATATATAGTACTATAGGGACTATAATATATGATACACACTACCTACTATAATATACCATTATTGTTCTAATAATCTTAAAACCTATGGCCCTGATGGCCAAATTTTTAAGTAAGGGGAGTTAAAGAAGGGTTAACATTAACAATTGCCAGTGGGGGATGGGGGTTACTATCTGGGCCCTAACCCCTTAACTGGCAGACTGGTTGAGAGCAGTATGCTCTCCCTGAGAAACTACAAATCCCATGATCCGGGCTCATGGCGCCATCCGTAGACTTCACGCCATGCTCCAAAGCCCAGAGGACCGCAGAGGGATGCTGCCCATCTTCCACAAACGAGTCCTCAGCAGCGCCCTGGCTGCAGACATCGGTTTCCTGGGCAGCAGCAATCCAGGCCCCAGCCTCCATGAGACAATCTTCAGGCCTCTGACACCATATGGGATTGTACAAGGACAAGAGGATAGCTCAACAAACAAAAGAGGTATGGTAAAGAAAGAAGAAAAGAGGAGACAAAAAGAAAGAAAGAAAAAAATAGAAGATTGACAGAAAGACAGGAGGACCTTTCCTCACACATGACAAGCTGGGGGCATAATAGCGCAGATGGCACCATAGAGCCTATAAATGACTCCACCCCCAGCTAGCCACCTCCAATTGCCATAACCGGGTCCTGCAAGATCAAGTGGACCCTCCCATCAACCCCAGGAGGCCTGGGGTTTTGTACGGGCCCTTCATTAATTGCCAAAGCAGGTTGAGGTCCCTGTACATACATTCACCCTATACATCCATTTGAGGATGCCCCACAGATGCTCAATAGGGTTTAGGTCTGGTGGCATGCTTTGCCAGTCCATCACCTTTACCTCCAGCTTCCTTAGCAAGGCAGTAGTCGTCTTGGAGGTGTGTTTCGGGTAGTTATCATGTCGGAATACTGCCCTCCGGCCCAGTCTCCGAAGGGAGAGGATCATGCTCTGCTTCAGTATGTCACAGTACATGTTGGCATTCATGGTTCCCTCAATGAACTGTAGCTCCCCAGTGCCGGCAGCACTCATGCAGGCCCAGACGATGACACTCCCACCACCAAAAGTTTACATCTATACTTAGGAAGGGTAGTTGAAATAATCCCTAAATGACAGATAAACGGATAAGGCACAAAGAGCCCTAAACACTGATAGGAGACAAAACCCTCAGTTTGAACGTAAACAACGATGCAGAGAGAGTGGAGGCAGCATCTGACATCATTAGGTAAATGCATATAGGGGGAATCAACACAACATATTATAGAAAACATATATACACATATAGACATATGTGTATATATGTTTGGTCTGGGCCTACATGAGTTCTGCCGGCACTGGGGAGCTACGGTTCATTGAGGGAACCTTAAATACCAACATGTACTGTGACATACTGAAACAGAGCATGATCCCCTCCTTAAGGAGACTGGGCCACAGGGCAGTATTCCAACATGAAAACGACCCCAAACACACCTCCAAGACGCCAAATGCCTTGCTAAAGAAGCTGAAGGTAAAGATGATAGACTGGCCAAGCATGTCACCAGACCTAAACCCTATTGAGCATCTTTGGGACATCCTCAAAAGGAAGGTGGGGGAATGCAAGGTCTCTTAACAGCCACCAGCTCTGTGATGTCATTATGGAGGTGTGGAAGAGTACTCTTGTGGCAACCTGTGAAACTCCTGGTGAACTCCATGCCCATGAGGGTTAAGGCAGTGCTGGAAAATAATGGTGGCCACACAAAATATTGACATTTTGGGCCCAATTTGGACATTTCACTTAGGGGTGTGCTCACTTTTGTTGCCAGGCTATACACTTACTACTTTACATTGTAGCAGAGTGTCATATCTTAACTGTTGTCACATGAAAATATATAATCAAATATTAACAAAAATGTGGAGTGTACTCACTTTTGTGATATACTGTATATATATATATATATATATTTACTAGAATATTGCCTGTCAAAAAATGACGGCAATGAAATTGTAAGTGAGCTAATGCTGTTTGGTGTATGGTAATCAAATAAATAACACATTAATAAATGAATATACTTTACCTATTTTGAAGTAATATATGCAGGAAGCATTGTGTGGAAGAGATGGCAATCTGTTTTCATGTTGCTGCAGCATACAATGTGTGTTTTCAGTGCTGTGGAGCTGCTGTGTAAGTGTCATGAATGTGTGCAGTGTGTAGTGTAATAGTGTGCGTGCGCGAGGAAAATCCGTTAGGGTAGCTGTGTACTTCCGCATTGTGTAAGAGTGTTGTAAAATGGCGCCTAATGTGTGGTACGCGGCTGTGGCTGATTTTCCGTCCTTGTTCTTGGATGTCGTTCGGCTTTTATCGGAAAATCCATATGTGTTTGGTGGTGTTTTGCGTCTTTAGGGTCCTGTAGCCTCGTTTTCGTCTTTTTCGGTGGCCATTTTTTCTCTCGCTTAAGTGATTTTCAGGTGTCTAAACTGTAATTTGGACTTAAATAGAGGTGTATTTCACTTGCAGAGGTCCTGGGTGCCCCCCCCCCCTTGCTGTGGGTAAGCTTTTTATGTGTTTGTTGTGTGTATTTATTGTGTTTCTAATATTTTCAGGTTCGCGTGGATCCGCCGTTAAAGTCGTACCTTTGCAAGGTCGTAGCATTTTTTTTTGCAAGTCTCGCGTCTCGTATTTTTTTGTCATAGGTCCGTAAATGTTTTGAGGTCTGCAGTTGCTGGCAAGGAGCGCCTTTGGCGCTCCATGCCAGCAACTGTGACCCTCGCTACGCGAGCCCGCAGCGTTAACAACAACCCGCTTGCTCACAACTATATTTGGGATATATAAATATTTGCGTACTTGCGCATGCGCAATTAGAGCCTCGCGATGAGCACCTACGAGGCCCGTGCTGCACGGGGCTCCTGCCGCCATTGCTCCGGCACTGGGGGTCCCACACAGCCAGCTCCACGATCAGCTTACTCGGAGGAGGCGGGGAGCAGTGACCTGCTGTCAGGAGCTGGGGCCTGTGAGGTGGGGGGCTATGTGTGGTGGTGGGCTCTGTGTGATCCCCCCCCTTTCAAATGATGCCATAAGGCGTTGGCCCCAGGCTCACCCACTATGCCACCCCAGCCGCAAAAGACCCCGCAGGCCGGACGGCCAGCTGGCGCACCAGAGGCCGGGGACCTGCGCCAAGTCCACAATACCGCCGCCGTTGGATGCCTCATCATGAGGCACGTACCACTCCACTCTTTCCTCCCCGCCGCGCCCCTGCTCCGGCCTGCACACCCAGCTGAGCGATCAGGGAGGCGGGGAGCGGTGACCTGCTATTGGGATCTGGTGCCTGTGATCTTGGGACTGTGCATGGTGGTGGGCTCTGTGTGATGCCCCCCCCCCCCCCTGAAATGATATCATTGGCCCCATTTGCACCCACAACTCCCCCCCCCCAACCGCACACAACCACCGCAGGCCGGCCAGGCAGTGGGCGCACCAGAGGCCGGGGACCGTACCACAAGCACCTGACCGCCCATAAGGTAGAGGGGGCCAGTGTTCATTGCAGCAGGCGTTCGAGACACAGGAGAGGGAGATAGGTTAGGGGGGAGACAAGTGAGACGGGAGGATGAGACATGGGAGGGAGAGGAGGGAAAGAGACACAGGGGAGGGAGGGAGGGAAGAGACACAGGGGAGAGGGGGGAGAGACACATGGGAGGGAAAGGGGGAAGCGACACAGGGGAAGGGAGAGGGGGAAGAGACACAGGGTAAGGTAGAGGGGGGGAGAGACATAGGGGAAGGGAGAGGGGGGGAAGAGACACAGGGGAAGGGAGATGGGGAAGACACACAGGGGAAGGGAGGGGGGAAGAGACACAGGAAGGGTGAGGGGGAAGAGACACAGGGGACGGAGGAGGGGGGAGAGAGACACAATTTATAAAAATGTATCATGCCGTCATTTTTGACGGGCAAGTCACTAGTATCTCCATAATTCCGAGTGCAAAAGCTGGCCTGTTGCTCAACATTAAATAGACGAAAATCATGGCAAATGGCAATGGCAGATGAGGACTGTAGCCATGATATTAAAAGACGTTTGCTTCTGGGGAGGAAAGCTATGGCAAGCTTGGACAAACTAGTAAAAACTAAAGATATTAAACTATCAACAAAGGTCTGTATAGCTGGAACTAAGGTATTCTCAGTAGTAAAATACAGATGTGAGAGCCGGACCATGAAAAAGTCTGAAAGCTGTGGAATTGGAGTTGGAGAAAACTAGTTAGAGTCCCTTGGACTGCAAGAAGATCCAATAAATCAATACTTCCGGAAAGCAAGACAAACTGTTCACTAGAAGGTATGATCAGGAGACTGAAGCTCAAATATTTTGGCCATATCATAAGATGGCAGGATTCCCTAGAGAAGACTCTGATGCTGGGAAAGATTTAAGGCACAAGAAGAAGGGGACGACAGAGGCAGAGATGGATAGATGAGGTCACTGAAGCAATGAACATGAACATGATGGAGCTAGAGGGGCAGTGACTGAGAGATGTATCTGGCGTGCTGCAATCCATAAGGTCATGGAGAGTCGGATGCAACTGCATGACTAAACAACAACATCCTTAATTAAAAACGTGCTTTCTGATTTAGTGTTATCCAGTGTTAATTTAATCTCTTGGTAAATACAGTGAGGGAGATGTGCTGTTAGACATAGAGTTATACTTAGCAGTTGCCCACATTACATACACTTTGTATCAGAGGGGGCCATCAGCAAAGCAACAAACACAGTTTAGTGAATATATGGAGGTGTGTCTGGTCGTAAAAAAAAAAAACAGCCCTCTCTATTTGCCCATTATAAGTAATATGGTGAATTTAGTACTGCTACTCTTAGTTAATATATTAATATAAATATTACTGAATTATTTATTTTAAAAGTGGCAATAAACACAGACATTTGAGTCCTCAAAAATGGATTTAATTGCATTGCAGAGCCAGTTTAGTTAAATAATAGCTATGTTTGGAATTTGGAAATGAGATGTACTAAAAGGTAAGTTTTCATTCATAAAATGTTTCCAAAACTACTTATTCTGAGTCATCTTAAAATGTGCAAAATACAGCAACAATTTATAATGTTCTTTCATGTTCTTAATGAGAAGATTATTTAAATAAAAAACACAATAATTAGCATTAATGTATGATGACTAACCATTTTGTACTTAATATGTACAATTAAATGCCATGGCAAGTATTACTTAAAATACAATTTGTAAGGCTGCTTGGACTAAGGCTGAAGTAATTAAAGAAGTGCATTCTCATAATTATAGAAAGTTCTAAAGAATAATAAAGGATGCTTATGTTTTGGTGCACTCTGTTTGTGGAAGCATAATGTAGTGCATATTCATTCCTTAAATAATGTGATAATGAGTTAAAAATGTACTCTGGATGTGAGCTTGTAAATTACACTATCTATCTCTCTATCTATCTATTTATCTATCTATCTATCTATCTATCTATCTATCTGTCTGTCTATCTGCTGTTTCAATATGAGCTGCTGTATCTATCTATGTGTTTGTCTGTCTATATATCCACTAAGTCATCTTTCTTTCTATCAATTTGCCTGCGTATCGATCAGTCTGTAGCTCCGTACTTGGTCAATTTTCTCAATGTAAAATGATCGGTCTGTCTTTCAGCCTTAATGTTAATCTATCAAAGTGTCAATCCATCAGTTTGCTGATCAATTAATGTATTAACTGATCAGTCTGACAATTGACCAAATTGGCATTCTATGAATCTATCTGTCAATTTTAGAGAAAATATTGAAAATAATCAAAGATATACAACCATTACTAACTGAAGATGCCCAATTAAAAGATACATTGCCCAAACCTCCCATTCTTGAATTTAAACAACCACCAAACCTGAAACAAAAACCTGTACAAAAAAAACAAAAAAATACCATTTTACATTTAAAGAAAAAGAGTCCAATTTTATACCACTATCTTGTCCCTATGTAGAGAATCAGCAGCACATGGGAAATTAGACCATAATCAGACAAAAATAAAAGGCAATATTTTATTATTCCTAAAAATAAAACAAATTAAAAACATCATGTGTTTCAACGGATAGCGCCATAACAGGTTATAAGATCACATGTGCATTATCAATATATATTACATCAGCAGTTTATATGAGTAAAAAATAGAATCATGAAACAAATACAAACAAATTGTATATCTATAAATAAAAAAAAAGTGATGAACAAATAAGGTGTAATAAACATATAAAGTGCAAGTGCTAGTGTAACCATAAATGAAAAGCTACACAAGGCATAACAAATAATCAGAATAAATCATACATAAAATGTGCAATAAAGGGGAACCCTAAACATAAGCCAGTCACTTACTCCCTCATGGGAAAAATCTACTCTAAACTATAATAAGGCAACTCCCTCCATACATGTGATAGCTGGTGGGGTCCCCTGTGAACACAATTCTACTGTCCTACAATTGCTGGGATAAATAACACACTGCAAAATATATACACAGATACTGAGAAGCAGCCAAAAAGATAAATAATGTTACCAAAAAAAGACAATACTATCAATATAGTGGAAAGAACTTCCCTTGTTAAGTTGTCAATAACAGTCCTTGCTCCTCCATGGTCAGACAAACACACATGCTGCAACCAGTGATGACGTCATCACACTGAGATACAAAGCAGCCGACGTGCACGTTTCGCTCAAAGCTTCATCCAGGGCTCAAGCTTGAAGCGAAAACGTGCACATCGGCTGCTTTGTGTTTCACTGTGATGATGTCATCACTGGTTGCAGCATGTGTGTTTGTCTGACCATGGAGGAGCAAGGACTGTAATTGGCAACTTAACAAGGGAAGTTCTTTCCATTATATTGATAGTATTGTCTTTTTTGAGAACATTATTTCTCTGTATATATGCTTCTCATTGTTTATATAGATGTGTATATATTTTGCAGTGTGTTATTTATCCCAGCAATTGTAGGAGAACAAAGTAGAATTGTGTTCACAGGGGGTAACTGGTGGACCCCACCAGCCTTCACATGTATAGCGGGGCGGGAGTTGCTTTATTATAGTATATTTTTCTCATGATGGAGTAAGTGACGGGCTCCACAAGCCCCCATAACATTCTCTGTAGGTACTTAAGTTTAGGGTTCCCCTTTATGGCACATTTTATGTATGATTTATTCTGATAATTTTTTATAACTTGCAGACTGTGTAGTTTTTAATTTATGGTTACACTAGCACTAGCACTTTATATGTTTATTGCACCTTATTTGTTCATCACTTTTTTCATTTATAGATATACAATTTGTTTGTATGTTTCATGATTCTATTTTTTACTCATCTAAACTGCTGATGTAATGTATATTGACAATGCACATGTAATGTTATAACCTGTTATGGCGCTATCTATTGAGACACATTATGTTTTAATTTGTTTTATTTTTATGAATAATAAAATATTGCCTTTTATTTTTCTCTGATTCTGGTCTACTTTCCCATTTGCTGCTGATTCTCTACATAGGGTCTAGATGGTGGTTTAAAATTGTTGTCTTTTTCTTTAAATGTAATGTGTAGCTTTACACTTACCACCAATAGTAAGATTCACTGTGTATACTAAGGATTGTGAAATACTCTCTAGTGGTTTTTTTACTGCATTGTATATTAACAGGGTGAATCTACCCATATGAGTTATTGCTTATTCTCTTTATTATTATTTGTCAACACATTTGTAATAATGACACATTCACAAACAACAAGACCTATAACATCAAAGGATCGTATACATGCACATCCTCCAATGCGGTTTATATAATACAATGTACTTTATGTGACACAGGCTGTTACATTGGAGAAACCAAAAAATGCACTTAAGAATTAATTTACATAGGCATATATTGAGAAAGCACAATGAAGACAGTTATTGTCCCCCAGAGGGACAGCGTTTTAGCCAGAATGATCACTCCATCCAAAACCTAAAAATCTAAATACTCAGAGGAAAATATAAAAATGTCCAAGAGAGAAAAGCATTTGAAATAAAGATGATCACATTCTTCAACACTAAAAATACAGGACTTAATATGCACTGGGGAGCTACAGTTCATTGAGGGAACTATGAATGCCAACATGTACTGTGACATAATGAAGCAGAGCATGGTCCCCTCCCTTCAGAGACTGGGCCATAGGGCAGTATTTCAACATGATAACGACCTCAAACACACCTCCAAGACGACCGCTGCCTTGCTAAAGCAGCTGAAGGTAAAGGTGTTGACTGTCTCCAGACCTAAACCCTATTGTGCATCTGTGAGTCATCCTCAAATGGAAGGTGGGGGAGTGCAAGGTCTGTAACATCCACCAGCTCTGTGATGTCATTATGGACAGAGGAAGAGGACTCCAGTGGCAACCTGTGAAGCTCTGGTGAACTCCATGCCCATGAGGGTTAAGGCAGTGCTGGAAAATAATGGTGGCCACACAAAATATTGACACTTTGGGCCCAATTTGGAAATGTCCACTTAGAGGTGTACTCACTTTTGTTGCCAACGGTTTAAACATTAATGGCTGTGTGTTACATTGTCACATGAAAAGATATAATAAAATATTTACAAAAATGTGAGCGGTGTACTCACTTTTGTGAGATACTGTAGATAGATAGACAGATGCCATACATGCATATATATACATACATGACAGTCAATATAAACAATTGCAGCCAATCTAGCTTGTGGGCCTCCATCTGTATGGGAATATTATTATTACATAAATACACTATACTAATATTATATACTATAAAATATTACTGTACTAATCATGGTATCGCCATTTCATACTAGACATGAAATCTAGACAGCATTTCGGATGCAATAAAGTACAGAAAAATCCTCTCTTATTGGTATATTTGATATACGTGTATCACATGACCCAACCCTCACGCCTTCCCATTGATAGTCTCCAAGACACCAGCTGTTCCATGTCAGATAAAACTGTAAAGAAGCAGCATTATCCTGAATAGATCTGCACAGGCCACTTAAATGCTTGTGTCTTAGGAACTGAAGAATTAGACTGAAAGCTCTTTGGGGCAGTGATTCATTATTAACTTGTACTATGCAAGGCTCTGAATACACAGTCAGACAGATAATTAGACCAGCACAATACATGACAGTAAATTCAGCATGACACTTACAATCTTGGGTGACTACAGCTGTAAAGCTCTTTGTGCTGGAAAGATGAAGCAGAAGGGAGATTAGTAATGGAAAGGAAGGGTGCTTAACTCATCGTTTTTAAACATTTGATACTATCTGTGACCCATGCACAGACCATATGTACCAACCGCTGCAAACTCAACGTGGAAATGAATGCATCATTAATACTTTTGTAAATGTACTGTTTGAAGCAACTAAAAATCAATGTTTGATATTGAGCAAAGCAAATGGTTTGGATGTATATACTGTAGCAGGCAATGTACCGTAAGAAATCTTGAAGGGAACTTAAAGTGACTAAGCAAATATTCACTTTACTGCAGAAATATGCATAGAAATAAATGCAACTGTAATTGGTTGTTATCAAAAATGTGAGTGGAATTGTTGGATAATTGAACCTGAATTTGGGGTATTTTAAGCATAAGTAGGGGGTCGATAAGGAAGAGGGGCAAGGTAAATTGGGGTAAATAATGACTTTAACAATAGATAACTCTGTGACTATTATCATTTATCCAACTAGGCATGTTCTTCTTCTTTAATTAATTAATTAATTAATTAATAAGGATGTTGTTATTTAGCAGTTCAGTTGTGTACAACTCTCCGTGACCCTATGGATGAAGCATGCCAAGTAAATCTTGTGTCTGGTTTAACGTATCTAAAAGGTTTCCTGGGCAAATATACTAGAGTTGGTTGCCATATTGCAGTTTGTCTGATCTCTCTGCTATCACCTGCCCATCTTGGGTGGCCCTACATTGAGATACACAAGCCCCTTCACCATGACAAGGTAGCGATCCAGAAGGGGTTAATAAGGATACTTAGTTTATACTTAAAAACCTCAACTTTTTTTTAAAATAATTTAGATATCTTACATTTCCTGCACTGCAGCTTTGTCTGTCTGAGATTGTTTACTTGTTTACTTTTAAAGAGCCACCATGGTCAATAGTTATTTTATGGTATTTGAATAACTAAACTTTATAATGGGAAAAAATAGTTTTTAGAAAGCAAAAAGAAAATTAGCTCACACTTTTTACTTTTACATGTATTCAATTGTTACTGCAAGATTCCATTTCCTGCTCTTAGCTGATTCTGCTGCTATTTTCTCACTCATTGGCAGTTGGAGATGTCACATTCCCATTGTGCATGTGGACATTTTCTAGGCTTTAAATGTCTCCTACCGATAAAAAGAAGATAATGAGCAGAAAACAGAATGATAAAGATGTGGACTACAGTAGTCTTTTAAGTTGTGAATCAGGTCACATTTTTAAGATATTGCTTTGCCTACGCAGTTATAGGGACATAGAAGGTCTGTGGATTTCACAAGGAATATAATATACCTGTGTATATCTTTACTTGTATGTACTGTACTTTATTTTATGAAGAAGTACTTAAAAGCTCCATTTTACAAATAGTACCTAATCTGTTTCACCCTCATGCAGCTCATGAAGACCATGTACTGCTATGTGCAGGGATTGCACTGTGTCTTAGTGACTAATCAGTGGTACATTCTGAAACCTGCTGAAGTCACTGACAGGCTAATTTCAAACACAGCACTTCACAGTCTGTGTATTTATGAGGTGCATGAGCTACAGAGGGAAGACCCTAACAGGAACAAATTTTAATATTTTTCGAAAAAACTGAGCGTATAAACATGTCTTAATAATATAAAGTGCATCAAAGTAAATACGTGTGTCATGATTTAATTGTTTAAGGACTCATATTGCTATTAATTTATGAATATGGCCAAGGGAGCATGACATTGTTGCATTGGGATTATGTATTATTGTGTGGTTAGATGTTGCCTGTACATGGTTATTATGTACTAGCGAATTGCCCGTCAAAAAATGACGGCAATGAAATTGTAAGGTAGCTAATGGTGTTTTGTGTGTACTACTGAAATATATAATACAATTAATAAATGAATATACTTTACCTCTTTTCAAGCATTGTGTTGAAGAGCTGGCAATCTGTTTTGATGTTGCTGCAGCATTAGTGGTGTCTAGCTGCTGCATAAGCGTGATGAACATGTGCAGTGTAATAGTTTACGTGCGCGAGACGAAACCGTTAGCGTAGTTGTGTACTTCCGTATTGGCGTAAAATGGCTGGTAATGTGTGGTATGCGTCTTAGCGGAATATGCGTAGGTCGTTTGTGGTATTTTGCAAGTTTCTTGTGGTGCTTTGCGTGTTTAGAGTGCTGTAGCCTCGTTTTCGTTTTTTTCGGCGGCCATTTTTTCTCTTGCTTAGGGGATTTTCGGCAGTTAAATGGACTTAAATGTAAATTAACTTTTCGAGGTGCCGGATGCCCCCCCTTGCTGTAAGTAAGCTTTTTAGGTGTTCGTTGTGTTTATTTCTTGTGTTTCTGATGTTTTCATGCGCACCGTTTTCGTCCGGTTTTGCGTGTTGGTAATGTGCCGTATTTTTTTGCGAGGCGGCCGTATTTTTTTTTGCGAGGGATGCATTTGGTTTTTACGTGTACGACGCAGTTGATTTTTTTGTGCGTATGTGTGTTAACCGCGTGTGAGGTGCCTTTGAGTTTTTTTTTTAAAGTCGTGCGTGTGTGTGTATTCACAGCCGACGTTGGACCTTCCACCACCGCAAATGCGGCCCCTCGCTTCACGAGGGTCTGCATTTGCGGACAAACACAGCCGGCGTTGGACCTTCCACCACCACAAATGCGGCCCCTCATTCGCGAGGATCCGCATTTGTGTACGACGCAGTTGATTTTTTCGTGCGTATGTGTGTTAACCGCGTGTGAGGTGCCTTTGAGTTTTTTTTTTAAAGTCGTGCGTGTGTGTGTATTCACAGCCGACGTGGGATGCTCCACCACTGCAAATGCGGCCCCTCGCTTCACGAGGATCTGCATTTGCGGGGACGTTGGGATGCTCCACCACCACAAATGCTGCCCCTCGCTTCGTAAGGACCCGCATTTGCGGTGAACTGCGTTAGTAACAACTCGCATGCTCACAACTATGTATGTGATCCTCCTTATAATATAGTATAAGAGGGAAAATGTTATATAGAACATATGTGGAATTGGTAGAATTGCATAGAAGTTAGCTGCAGATCATTGCACACACACATACAGACCTTGGGTCAAGACAGATGTATGTACTTCAAGTAGTCCTAAGCGAACACTTGAGTTTAACATAAATGTTTTTTCACTAGCCAGCTTCAGATATCTGGTGAATTTGATCTCAAGAGCTTTGATAGCCCAAGGTTGCAAGCCAGATGGGCTGACATCACACAAACACAAATGTACACAAGGGTCATTCAATAAAGGTTGAGAGATAGTTTTCATATATCCACAGTGTGAGACTATTTCTGTGTGCTGTATCCTGACATGGGGAGTGGTCTTGCCATGGGCCACTAGTAACCTGTATGCCATGTTCTCTGCCTGTACCTCTTCAGAAGCCATCTTTTGTGCCACAGAGAACAGGAACTACATGATTCTGCTGGGGTAGGTTTGAACTAGGTTCATATCAAGCCCCCTTGAAGAAGCAGATCGTGACAACATACATAAGTATATTATATGCCTAGTAAACTCCAGAAAGCTTCCGTGTCCCTTAAAACAAAGGAGTCGCTGTTTAAACAACCTGCACACAAAGAAGAAATCCTGATAATCCAGCATGATATCAACCATGAAGAACTAGGGCTTGACAACCAAGCCTAGGATAACTAGAGATGGTGCGCCCTATTCTACTGCCCAATTCATAATTTTATTCACATTTAAAACTGCTCCTAATATTGCCACATATTCTATTAGCTACTTGCAATTCGATTACGAGTTCCTCACCCACAATCACTACGGGTCAGCCAAACCAGCAAAACCAGCCTTAGAACCCCATTTGTTTCAGCACAGCTCAAATATTACAAGCTCTAAATAATTAAAGTTACACAAAATCGATATTCTATTAGACCCGTGGCTTAGCTCGCAAATGAACTGTCAAAAATATTGCGAGTACTAAATAGGACTCGCAAGGGCATTTTCAAACAATTATTAGAGCTGTAACAGCAATTAAACACACAATACTGTACTTTCAAACCCACAAATATGCAATTAAAAAATATTTGTTTTAAATTTTATTTCTGAATAATATTGATCCCGGATCGCAAGGAGTTAATACATATCATGAAACTCACATGGACTAAAACAAATAATCTAATGCATTTTATAGATTGCTTGATTGCGAGCCTGATCTGCAAATATTACTTATTGGCTCTCATTAATTCACATCCTCCCATTGCAGATTATGTGTAACTTCCATGTTTTACGGGCATCATGATGACGGTCTTATTTACTATTGGCTGTGTCTAACAAGTAAATTATGGGATTGCTTAATTATTGTCAGATCATATGATCACTCCCCCTGAAATCAGACTTAAGAAGTCAGGGTTCAAGAGTTCAGCCTTGAGGTCAGAATTTGAGAGTTGGAGTCAATAGTATACATCTAAACATTTAGAAAATAAAAAATATTTAAAAATATATATATATTGCTTTAGATGTGAGAATAGAGAGTTGCATCTCCTGAAAGCTTACCATGATAAAATAAATATTTGCCCAATAAATCAGTATCAATATAAACTAAAATACTTTTATTTTCAGCTGCGTTACTGTAGATGACTGGCTACCCTAACCATCAGATATAGATGATATATTAATCATGTTGTTTTTTTAAGTTCTTAAAGAGGATAAAAAACTGACTATACATTGTATTAGCCATTTGTCATCAAAAGTAAATTGGCCCTGAGATATCCAGTATTGTTTGTGAAGCATCATAATGCAAGTATGCTAATTAGCTGCTTTGATGTGGGAGTTTAGTGTGCTTGTTTGTTTCTCTGGCGGAGAAAACAATGTTAGATCTCTTCCCTCACCCTTATCAGCCACTCTAAGATACAAATGAGTATACTGAGCTTCCCATTAGCATAACAGACCAGCATAAACAATGCTGAATACTTCAGGAATGATTAATTGTAGAAACTAACTGCTAATACAATGTATAGTTGGTTTTCAGCATTTTTTTAAGCTGAGACTTATGGTGGTGCTAATGTGAGTGCAGCAGGTGCAATGCACCAGGGCCAATAACAGTATAGGGGCCCTCTCCTGCCTGAAGTAAAGGGTGTCTCTTACTGTATTAGGCAGCAGGGACTCAAAAATATTTGTATCCAGGGTGGGCTGACCACCTACATATATATTTTGAATATTTTATTGTCACCTACAGGATTTCCTGTTGGTCCAGTGGTTAGGATTCAGTGTTTTCACTGCTGCGACCTGGGTTTGATTCAAGTCAGGGAACCAAGAGGTCAAACCACCCTAAAGCCAAGCAGGATTGGGCCTGGTCAGTACTTGGATGGGAGACCACCTAGGAATACCAGGTGCTGTATGCTGGAAAAGGAACTGACAATCCACTTCAGGTCACAGAGAGTTAGACATGACTGAACAATGCAAACACAAGCACATACCTTGTATAGATAAGTTGCTAGCCCCAAATTATTTTGCGCCGGGACCCTCCATTTACTAGCTCCGACAACCAACCTGTGATGAAGTCCCTTATTTTTCCTCTAATTCACCTGTGGGCAAGTTTGTTCCTGGAGGGCCACACACAGGCCTACATTTGAGGATATCCCTGCTATGTACAGGTGACACTATCTCTCCATCAGTCATCCTGATTGACTTACCCATGCACAGAAAGGAAATCCTCAAATCCAAGTCTGTGTGTGGCCCTCCAGGACCAAACTTGATCACCCCAGCACAATTGCATAGTCTGCCATGTAAAACCGACCTGTATATTTGGAGATATTTGCTAATCCCAATAGCAAACGTCTCTATTGCACGTCTACATAGAATACATATCGTTACCAATGGGAATACCAAGTTATGAGCCAGAAACAAAGAAAAAAAACTGACGCGACTCTGTTAAACCATAAGTGCTACATTTAGTTTCCAGCAAGGTCTTGTACATTGCCCAAATCTCCTGGTACTGTGATAGGGCAGAGCAGAAGGACAAGTAAGATTGAACATCAGATATCAGACCTCAAATCACACTGACATGGTGAGACCTCAGGGTGCGGGTGCTCGTTGCTCTTACAGACGATGCTGCAGGTCAATCCTTGGAGTGTCACTTACATTAGCTCTGAGGTAATCTGCCTCCCGCACGTCTCGCAAGGGGGGCGCCGCCATGATCGGTTAATCACAAGTGACAGCGGCCTCTCAAATGCATGTTTTGGAGGGAAGTTCAAGATTAAAGCGCCTTCATTCTTACATTAAGGTTGAAAGGGCTGCGCCAATTCACAAATTAAGGTTGTTTAACCCCTCGTGGGCTTGAGGGCAATAAAAATATAATAATCTGAAGGTCCTTTCTGCCCTACAGTAGATGAAATACACCCTATTCTACTGCATTCATGTGGAAAAGCAAAATATGAGAACAATATTATATGTTGGTTATTTCAAGAGCCACAGGGCCCTCAGTGGCCTCCATATTGGCTGAATGACCTCTAAATGAAATTGTAACTCGATAAATATTTTGTAATAATAATATTACCTTAGAATTTAGGTTTGCGAGTTTTCAATCTTGTGTTGGTGCTCTTAAAAAAAAATGAAATGTTGCAGTTTATAGACTGGCTACTAGGGGTTAACCACCTAGAATTAGACAGTTACAACAGGAAAGGGAACTTACACGTACAGAGAAGGGAAAAATGGGTGCATGCATAGCTTGCGTACTCACTCGCAGGGGCTCCTCCACTTCACTGCCTAGGGGCTCCAAAAAGGTAATATTTAAAGAATGTTGTTTGGGGTATATTTATGAAAGTGTTGATCCAGGGATTAATCCTCACCTGTTCTCATTACACTCCCAAAAACCTCTTTTTTTTTTATCACATATTCAGAATATTCCTTTGCATAGGACTGTGTAATATTATGGCACAATAACAAACATTAATAAAAAATGAATTATTTTAATTATTTACATAGAAATATATATCATATAAAGGTTTTACATTCTATGGAGCTACTTGTGATAGTTATAAATCCCTTGTCATTATAAACATTATCTTGTAAAATTATTAATATTTTTTATTTTTTTTATTTATAAAATTCTGACATTGACCATAGTTATAAATAATGATCCATTAGTTCATAAAAATAATGAACAAGACAAAAACTAAAAAAGTTATACCTGTTTATGCCAAGACAAGCATGGCCTGTACATTGTGGGCAAACTTACGGTCCTTGGATAATCTTATATTTCTATATTACAGCGTGTGGCATTTACAACGAAATCAAGACATTATTAAGTGCAACCTTGGCATCTTCAGTAAACTTTCAGCTCAGACCTTGTCATGTCAATGCAAAAATTAATAATACATCATTTGTCAAGTGGTAAAGCCACTGGCCTTGAAGTGGGAGAACCTGCTTTGAATATTAGTGTCAGCTCCTTATGACCTTAGACTTGTCATTTTTTGGAGCATAAGGGACTTAAATGAGTATGTCAGCCTTGCAATGCACTCATGCTTTTAATTTGTGCAATTTGGGGTTTAAAAATAAGATTATTTACATAAAGGTAAGTGTATATTTCTCTTTAAAAACTAGGGACTCTATTATACTGATAACTAGATTAAAGTATAAACTTAGAATTTTAGCAAAAATTGCTAATTTAGGCTAGAACAAATAGATTTTTTACATATAGAAATTATATATAACATTATATTATATAGATATATTTAACTTTATAGCCAACCCTATGATATAAGGCTCTGAGCATCTGTCCCATGGATTAAAAAGGGTATTGAAACTTTACAATGTTTGGGAGACTATCAAAAGAAAGTTAAATAACAAGAAAATCAGCTAGTTAAAATAATCGAAAATGAGGAATAAGTAATCTATCTAAACTGTCTTGCATGAGAACTGTCTGAATAATGTAATGATCTATATCTAAGATTAATTGGATTTAGGGGAAATTTTGCTATCATGTCATATTGGTATATTACTCTATTGGTCAATATTAGTAATAGATTGTCTATTTCACTTCCAATTCCAAATACAGGGAGTGCAGAATTATTAGGCAAGTTGTATTTTTGAGGATTAATTTTATTATTGAACAACAACCATGTTCTCAATGAACCCAAAAAACTCATTAATATCAAAGCTGAATATTTTTGGAAGTAGTTTTTAGTTTGTTTTTAGTTTTAGCTGTTTTAGGGGGATATCTGTGTGTGCAGGTGACTATTACTGTGCATAATTATTAGGCAACTTAACAAAAAACAAATATATACCCATTTCAATTATTTATTTTTACCAGTGAAACCAATATAACATCTCAACATTCACAAATATACATTTCTGACATTCAAAAACAAAACAAAAACAAATCAGTGACCAATATAGCCACCTTTCTTTGCAAGGACACTCAAAAGCCTGCCATCCATGGATTCTGTCAGTGTTTTGATCTGTTCACCATCAACATTGCATGCAGCAGCAACCACAGCCTCCCAGACACTGTTCAGAGAGGTGTACTGTTTTCCCTCCTTGTAAATCTCACATTTGATGATGGACCACAGGTTCTCAATGGGGTTCAGATCAGGTGAACAAGGAGGCCATGTCATTAGATTTTCTTCTTTTATACCCTTTCTTGCCAGCCACGCTGTGGAGTACTTGGACGCGTGTGATGGAGCATTGTCCTGAATGAAAATCATGTTTTTCTTGAAGGATGCAGACTTCTTCCTGTACCACTTCTTGAAGAAGGTGTCTTCCAGGAACTGGTAGTAGGACTGGGAGTTGAGCTTGACTCCATCCTCAACCCGAAAAGGCCCCACAAGCTCATCTTTGATGATACCAGCCCAAACCAGTACTCCACCTCCACCTTGCTGGCGTCTGAGTCGGACTGGAGCTCTCTGCCCTTTACCAATCCAGCCACGGGCCCATCCATCTGGCCCATCAAGACTCACTCTCATTTCATCAGTCCATAAAACCTTAGAAAAATCAGTCTTGAGATATTTCTTGGCCCAGTCTTGACGTTTTAGCTTGTGTGTCTTGTTCAGTGGTGGTCGTCTTTCAGCCTTTCTTACCTTGGCCATGTCTCTGAGTATTGCACACCTTGTGCTTTTGGGCACTCCAGTGATGTTGCAGCTCTGAAATATGGCCAAACTGGTGGCAAGTGGCATCGTGGCAGCTGCACGCTTGACTTTTCTCAGTTCATGGGCAGTTATTTTGCGCCTTGGTTTTTCCACACGCTTCTTGCGACCCTGTTGACTATTTTGAATGAAACGCTTGATTGTTCGATGATCACGCTTCAGAAGCTTTGCAATTTTAAGAGTGCTGCATCCCTCTGCAAGATATCTCACTATTTTTGACTTTTCTGAGCCTGTCAAGTCCTTCTTTTGACCCATTTTGCCAAAGGAAAGGAAGTTGCCTAATAATTATGCACACATGATATAGGGTGTTGATGTCATTAGACCACACCCCTTCTCATTACAGAGATGCACATCACCTAATATGCTTAATTGGTAGTAGGCTTTCGAGCCTATACAGCTTGGAGTAAGACAACATGCATAAAGAGGATGATGTGGCCAAAATACTAATTTGCCTAATAATTCTGCACTCCCTGTATATGGCCCCATCCCATTTAAAGCAGACACCAGGGATGTGTTTCAGACTAGGCCCACTAGGCTTAGGCCTAGGGCTGCACATTTTCATGAGGCTGCAGGCAATGTGCAGCCCTAATAGTCTTTCCATATAGCCCTGATTCTCTTCTCTGGAGTACGAAATGTTACCCCTCTTACTCTAATCAAACCCATTTTCCTCCTACCAAACTACCATGATATTCTCTCTTACCACACATGACTTTATGCCACTACCTATCCATGTATTCCTCCATAAGATTTCTCTTACTCAGTTCTGCTTTCCTATTGAAACATTAGAGGAAGCATATAAGGCCATTCATATGTAATAAGTTGTCAATCGCCGCTTTACAAGGTATGAGCCGCCATTTTATCTCTTCTTAGGTTCACATGGATCAATTCAATTGACTGTGTCCAATGAAACAAGCAATGGATAAAGACCAATTTACAATGCACACTTATCGGTGTGTATATAAGGACAAATATACTCCTATATATCTAATCTTTATTTAGGAATAGGAGATAAGTACAGAAAGATTTAGAATATAAATTCACTACATGTGCCTAATAAAGCAACTATATCATTACATGACCTGTTGGGATGTCCAGCTGATTGTAACCGATAAACAATATTTTAGAAAAAACACTAGACCAATAGAATATAACAATTAACTGTAGCATATGACCATATACATTATTACTATATAGCCCTATAAGTCTATATACCCTACAATAAAAAATAATATTTTCACCATTATTATAATTATTTACCCCTTTAGTTTATCTTGCTTTTCCTTTGATGTAAATGACCTTGATCTATAAAGAACTACATTTGTATCTATTGAAGGAACTTGCAATGAGACTATATTTTCCTGTGTGTGGTCGTGTGTCCTTTATTATATTATTTTAGCTGCTCTCTGGGGTTCCTGCTACAGGATTTCTGGCTGAGAAACTATACTTTGCTTAGACATCCAATGACACCTATAACTAGACGATGAGTGCAATTAATCAACAAGACTTATCATGAGTACTTTGACTATGCTATCCAGACTATTTTCTTTGCTCTCACCTCTGACCTTTCTGATAATCTGATACCAAAAAAGGCCCATAAACACCAAGTAAAGTCGCTCTTACTTTGTCAATTTAGTGTGGAACACATTGGCCTGTGATGAAACTAATGCAAAAGGTGAAAGTATTGTCACTTAAGGCCTATTGACTCATCGGCTTTACATTAGCAGGAATCAGGAAGCTGCGACCAATGATCTGCTCATAGACTTTCGCCGGGCTAACTCAATAGTCTAAATGCACCAAAACAGGAAAATGGCTGGAAGTGCTATTGTTCAGTGAGCGCAGGAAGTCATATTTGTTTGAGTGACAGTTGTCCAATAATCTACTTCCAGTCAGACTCTTACTACATAGTACAATGTTAAACTAATGGCTTATGTTGGGTGGTCCTGGTGGTCTACAAGTATCATTGTCCTGGATTTTTAATTTAAATGTCACAACATTTTTGTCTGCAAAATATATCTGTGGCGCTCATTGCAGGGCTCGCAATTAGCGCCGCAGGAGTTAGGCTGCAATGAGCGCCGCAGGCACTCATCGCGAGGCAGGTAGGACTTCAGCCAGCGGCGCTCATTGCAGCAATTGTGGCCTTTCAGGGTCGCTCTAAGGGACCTCTGGAAAGTCATACTTCCAATTTGCCCCGGGATGCTACACACATGCAGAATGGAAAGAGATTAAAGGCGCACATTGCAATGCCCGCAATCAGCGCCGAAAGGCGTACAAACTTTGGCGCTGAGCCATGGAAGTCTTAGAAAGATTTTCGACTAACGACCGCCATGGTTTTCAAGCACATAACTCACAAACACTAGGAAGAGCTCAGTTATCTATCACTTCCACACAAAGTTTTATATATTTATTTCTGTACTTTTTCACTTCTTCATGTACTGGTATCTTTTATGTCGCTATTTAATTGACCACTCATAAATAAAATACTCTGTAAAATGGAACAATTGTTTAGCAGAAGTAGAACAAAACGAAGCAAGCAAAGAAATGTTAGAAAGCCTGAGATATGTATAAAACTATCGAGAACATTTTGGGTCGATAGAATAGACAACATAGATGTGGGTCTTGCCTGGTTTAATTTATAAAAGTCTGATTTCTGTTCATGTTTTTCTATGGAGTCTATTTATTAAACAGAGCTATGATTTCAAATAGCTCCATAAAAAATAGTTTTTTTTACTTAACTCTTAAAGAACTGTCTTGAGTGAGAGGGTTATTCTATGGGGTTGTACTTGGTCACAAAATTCTGAAGTGTGCTATTTTAAGAGAACTTTGTTAACAGAAGTAAATACGGATCATATCTGAATCCACTGTTTTGCCCACTCCCCCAGGTTTCTAATCATTTTAGGTACAAAGGTAAAATCTCTAACATCATTAAAGTAAAAATGTACACAATAGCTAGAAACTAAAAGGCAGGATTTTTATTGTAAATTGTGTAAAAACATTTTCAACATCAAGGCAAGTTCCATTATATGTTTTAACACATTGATTGCCAGGATCAATATAACACAGAAATTAAACATGAAATAAAGTATTTTATGTTGTCCATTTGCGAGCTTGAGAATGTTGGGCTATTAATTCTAATACCTAACATCACTTTAACTTTTATTAAAAGTACAGTAGTGTGTTTTTATTTGCATTTACAGGGCTACGGATTGGACTTTACCCCCCTTGCGAGACCTTTGTATCACTCGGCCTTTGGGCTCCATTTGCGTTTTATGGGGTTAAATGCAAGTCAATTTGTTGCAATGTAATAGCTACATTGGAATTGTAGCGGTTACGGGCTTGAGCGAACAAAGGATTTGCGGCCGCGGTGTTCCATGTTCCATGTTCCATAGGCTTTTTTCGCCCATTTTCGCACTTAACCCGCAAGTCGTCATAAGTGTTGCGGGCCACGTTACGGGCTACAGCCTTACACGTAGCCCAAATTTATTAGGACTGATAGTATGAAAATACAACACAACGACTTCTCTACACATAAATACACACATTGAAAAAAATGTTTTTGGAAGGGGAGTTGTCCCCCTCATCCCCCTCAGTTCCTACACCCATGGTAAGAGTGCTAAAGTCTCACATACTATGAGCAGTGAGGAGCTACAAATAATAACGTAAAGGGACATGGATGTTACTAGGAATATAATATCTCAGTGCATCTATTCAGTCTACTTTATTTAATTAGAAAGTGCTTATTAGCTCTGTTTAAATTGATTTCTCGGCTCATGAAGACAGTATGCTTCTAAGTGAGGATGTGTAGTGTCTCATAATACCCCAAATGCTGCTTGAGAGAGGACACTGACAGGTTAATTTGAATCACTGCACTTCACAGTGTGTGTATTCATGAGCTACAGAGGGCTGATCCTAACAGGTACAAATTGTATGATTTTAGGCAGGAAAAACAGAGTTTATAAGCACTTCCAAATAAAATAAAGTACATGAATGGAAATATATGAATATATAGGTATATTATATTCCGAGTGAAATCCAGAAACTTTCCATGTCTCTTTAAATAATGATAATGTGTCACAGTGGGTTTTCTTTTTTCAAATAAATGTCTCAGAGCACAAAACCTTATTCAGAGGTTTCTTTGCTCTTGGGGGCTTGCCTTCTGCCAGCTAATGAGACTAAAATATGCTCTCTGCATTTCCTATTAGTTTCAATGAAGTATAAAGAGCATTTTGGAGATATTTTAGGTGAAATTGACAATATGTATGTGAGAAGGAATGAAAGAGAGGGCAGGGTCCAGTAGAACCCCAAGACAGCATGCCTGAGAGGTGGGCTTGATGGTGGCATTGTCAATAGTGAAGAGTGGAAGCTAAGGAAGAGGGTGGTGAAGATTAGGAGCTCAGTCTTTGGGTAAAAACAGCCTTTCACACCTAATCTAAGTAAGTCCCCCATACCTGCATACAAAAATGACCTCTTAATTAGTCCTTTAAATTCACAAGAAATGTGTTAAAGAATGACTATGCAATTCAACTTTCGGATCTATCCTGGTTGGTGTCGTCCGCCGCTGCAGTGTGGCCTCCAACCGCTAGATGGCGCTGCCGGTATTTTGCAGCACTGCCGATATGTGAGAGAAGTTCTAAGCTTATAATGTTAGCGTAACCCTTGAACTAACCCTAAACCTCCCCCTAACCCCAACCCTAACCCTCACCCTAACCTTCACCCTCACCCTAACCCCAACCCTAACCCTCACCCTAACAGTTTACCTAAGCCTTGACTCTAAGACATGGCACCGGAATATGGGCAGCTCCATCTAGCAGATGCTCACCGCCACTGCTGCTGCCGTGTGCTGCGCTACCATAAGAGGATAGGTTCCAACTTTCTTGGCTATTCAAAAACCACCATTTATATGTGTCAGTATATTAGATCTTTGCTAGGAACTAGTAAATATGGCATTTATGGTATGTGAATGTCTACCAAATTACAGGTCCAATATGTAGAATAATAATTAGTGACAGAACAAATATTTAGCAAACGTACAAACTGTGGTGTTAAGTGGGGTAAGTAATGCTAACTGGGTTTAAGGAGACACAGACTTTTCAAAAATGTTAAAATGTTAAACCATAGATAATAAAGGGTACTACTATGATTAATTATTCTGTAAATGGCATTTTCTTACAGTAAACTTACAGTGATGTTTGCATGTTGTTCCTGTCAATCAGCCTTTCTGACCAACCCACCAAGTGTGGGATGTTATTTCATTCTAATGGGGGGTTATTATCATGAATAGCTAATTACTCCTTGGGGGGTTTGTTTTATTGTTTAGAGTCTAAAGAGAATGATGGGTGTGTTCAGACTACAGGGAGCAATTAGTCTTGTTAATCCCTGGGGGGTGTAAGCAATATAAAGCCAGATGAAAAATAAAATAAAATGACCACTACTTACAATGTTTATCAAATGGATTTAAACTGTGACCTAATACTAATGTTCTTCTCGATTCACAGATAACAATTGACCTATTAATCCCCTTTTTGACCTATTAACCCCATTTATCTCCACTTGTTAACCTTATTTGATAATATACCACACTGTTGGAATCTTCTAAGCACCTCAAGTGGCCAAGATGTGCATCCCTGTGTTTATTATGCATTATTTCAAATGGGGAAAATTAAGATCACTGCCCTTCTCATCTCATTTCAGTTCATTAAGAAACGTAGTAACCCCCCTGCAAAGTAGTGGCATGTTTGTTTTTCATTTAATGCAACAGGATGAGGTAGGATGTGGGTCATTTTATGTTCTACAGCTTTTTAAAAGTTTACTATAGTTGACAGATGTGATATTGTTAAATCAAGAAAATAATATGCTAAAAATAATTTGAAGGAGATGTACTAATTGTAATCGCTGGTTGATTCCAAATTGTAATAGGCTAAATGGAAGTAGAAGCTTGAACATTAAAAGTTGTCATCAACGTATTGTTCAATTCAATCATTTGATTTTTGGCAACTAACATTCTCATTTTGATTGACTTTGATAGAAATACCAGGAGCCATATGTAAAGATATGGATAATTCCTGGAGATCTTACTACATATGGCCCAAAAGATAACATAAGGATAGAGAAGTTCCTAAGTGCCAAGAAACTTCAGGACCCACAAGGATAACTATTATATGTCAGACTAGTCACTTGCCCATCAAAAATGACGGTATAATATTTTATTAACAATTGTGTCATCTGTCTCTCTGTGTGCCCTCTCTCTGTTTACCCTGTGTCTCTCTCTGTGCGCCCTCTCTCTCTCTGCGCCCTCTCTTTCTGTGCTCGCTCTCTCTCTGTGCGCCCTCTCTCTCCTTCTCTTTCTCCTTCCCTTCTCTCTCTTTCTCCCTCTCCTTCTCACTTTCTCTCCCCTCCTTCTTTTTCTCTCTGTCCCTCTTTCTCTCTCCTTCTCTCCCTCAGTCTCCCTTCACTGAGCAATGCGAACCTTGCAATGCGCAGTGCGCATGCGCAACTCACAATTCTCTCCCTCTCCCTCCATCCCTCTCTGTCTCTCTCCCCTCCTTCTCTCTCTCCTCCTTCACTCTCTCTCTCTACCTCTCCTTCTCACACACTCTCCCTCCCTCTCCTTCTCTCTCTCTCCCCCTCCTTCCTTCTCTCTCCTTCCGTCCCTCCTCTCTCTCCCTCCCTCTCATTCTCTCTCCCTCCCTTTCCTTCAATACCTCCCACTCATTCTCTCTCGCACTCTCTCCTTCTCTCCCTCCCTCTCCTTCTCTCTCCCTCCTTCTCCCTTCACCGTGCAATGCGCATGCGCAACTCACAATTTTGTGTGCGTTACACACACACACAACAACTATATTAGTGATACAACACAATTGAAAAGTCATCTGTATGATATTAGATGAAAAACAAAATATATAATTAATGTGCTGCTTCATTCTGATTTTAGTAGAGGCTGAAAGGTTTAAATTACCACTGTATGCCCTAGCAAGAGCAATTAGTTTAATTATGCATTAATACAAATAATATTTAATAATTTATAATTGTAATATTCAATATTAAATTAATTTTCCAAGTTTAGAGTATTAGCCTCCAGTTGGGTGTTTTTATCCAACCTGATAAGGTCAGTAAGAGGGCCATTTACCTCACTATAAGTACTCTACATGGTGTGAAAGAGCACAAGATTCTATGTTAAAATGATTTATTGCTTTTTTTTTTATTACACTAATAACAGCTAAAAATCTGCAGTCATAGGTCTGTTTACAAACACACTGCTGACTGTTCATGATTAACTGCATCTGCCGACGACGGCCGTTGCAAGCTCCATGAACACAGGAATTATAGATTTGCTGCTTTCAGGAATGTAATCAGCCATCAGTTAACCCACAAGTAACATATTTAGGAGCAGTCATTTCCCTGCACAGATGAATTTGGCAAGAGTTGGCCCTCTTTCTGTGTCTGCTTTCTGCACACAGGTCTTGCTGTCAGTCTGCCTGGAGGCATGCCTAATTCTCATGTAAACATACCCTTCTTTTATGGTGGTTTTCTGTGAAAAAGCCACCTATTTAAAAAAAATGAAAAGTATTTCAACATGTTTTGAGGAGTATTTTACAGATGTGTGCTCCAAGTTGTACTGAATTGACAGGCCCTTTAAAACTCACATAATTCTTTTAAAATAGGAATCTTGCGGCAAATAGTGAATATAGCACAATAATTAACAAATCAGTAACATATTCTTCATAACTCATATAACTAAATTGGTATTTTTCTTTCTTCTGTACTAGATTCCTCTGAAGAAACTGGACTCTTCTATACAGACCCTAAATGAATAAAGTAAGTATATCAGCAGTGGAAATTCTCAAGGATATTTTCTGCCAGTATCAATAGATTTTGCTCACACATTATTACTCAAGTACTAGCAAGTTTTATCCAGTTAATGTAATAATATGCAGCGTGAAGGCATTTTATGGGCCTTCTATTATTTTATATGACATAATATATATAATGGTGTGGGTTTATTGTTTTTGATCTTTTCTAGTGGTGCTTTTTCGAGTGATGAATCTATTTATATATCAATAAAATGCATTTACACGCTTTCAGATCCAAACTGGTAAAATATTATAATGTCAGAAATTACACAAAAACTGATAGATTCACACTTATGACAACAGATATACACACTTATAATACCTAATTGACACATGCAAGCACTGACAGATTTACACTAATACACTGACTCATCCATATACATACACAGACAGATCCACACTAACCACACGCACTGATAGGCTAATAAATACACTGATATGTGTACATTGTCACATTGACAAATTCACACTGACCCAACCACACTCCTACACTGACATACATATACTCACACCGACATATCCACATTCTCACATTAACACATTCACTGAAACATACAACACATATTATTACATTTATAGAATTACACACAAACCTTATTCTGTATAGACACACAACATTGCTCTTCTACACTATATTATTCCCCATTAGCTTTCTGAATTGGGCCAGGAAAGGTTATCCATATAGAAAAATGAGGAGGAGGGCAGAAGAGATAAATGGATGTCTACTTTCATGCAACTTGTGTTTATGTATAGAGACCAATAATGTAGCACATTCTAGTAGTGGCTCTCACTTGCCATTGGGGAACTTGGGGCCTAACATTTTCAGCAACACATTACTGTCTATCCTGGGGCAAGTGTCCTGTTCTTCTTAGAGAAATGTTAAATTCTACAAGCAGAAAGATTATTGAGTAACATCATTATATTTTATCATACTGCATACCTAAATAATTGGGTTTCACTCGTTTCATCACATGCAACAGTAGTGTATTTGATTAAATATCATGGATATGCAAAATCAGAAAAATATTAATCTAGCTATATATGGATTTTTGGGCAACCAATAAAATATAGATATGTGTGATAACATTATAATAAAATAGATTTATTTGCAAGCATCTTCTTTAGCCTAAAACTGCTTTGTCCAGCTCTGCTCCTTGATGGCCAGAGCAAGTCTAGATTTTCTGGATATTCTTGCATGAGCAAATTGGCACAACTATAATGAAACAAGATATCCTTCAAATTTGGTAGGATATTGGACCTTAATGAAAGTGTCATGGATTAATACATTTCTGCACTCTATAGGCAAAAAGCAGCTTATGTGTATGCAGCACATATCACAAAACAGTTTATTTTTATTAATATATAAAATCCCTTTAATGATTATGTTGATACCTTCAGAGGGTGTCTACACAGGCATCTGATCCCCCCCAATCAGCATGCAGCATCAGGGGAGCAATATTAACCCACTATTTACATGCTGTTGCTTGCTCAGCCAATCTCCTTGCAGCTTCCTGTCTGTATGTCAGCAGAAATACATAGCACATATCAGTGATACACTACATATTCCAGGTTGCTTCACAGTACAAATAGGAACCCTAGAGTTTAAATCAAATGTTTCAGCTAACCTGATTGGCCAAAACAAATTATTTTAAATTTGACGCTAATTTAGCCTGGGTTTGGAGGGTGTTAACCCTAATTTGCAACTGTCAGAAATTACAAGAAATTTTGCTGCCTTCAATGCAAGTGTTAAAATGTTTATTTGGGGATTTTTTCAAGCGAAAAAAAAGTTTGCATACACTACTAATTCTCCTCTATCAGATACATTCATAATCCCGCAAACTTACATATCCCTTTAAAGGCTGGATTTGGACAACCTTCATATAAAACATACATTATATATAAAAATATTATTCATACAGAATATGTATTCCATAATAAATGTATTTATTAATTTAACAGCAGATTGTATAAATTTCAAAACTGATTATTGATAGTGTGTTTTCCCCCCTCAAATGAGGAGTTGTAGTAAAATAATTGTTTTCATTATATAAAACAAATTAAAAGTTTAACACTTCAATTGACGATGGAATTTTTTTTACTGTGTCATAATTGTTTTATTTCTTTTTTTTTTTTTATTGATTTTTTTTATCTTTATATGAGAATTTAACCATAGGATGAGAAAAGATAACTTTCCCACCACCCACGATTCTCCAGCACTTAATACATTTCCCGTTTTCTAAATTATGCTCTTAAATTCCGGTAGTAAAAAAAAAAAACTGTAACAAAAACAAGGCAAAAAAAAGTCTCATAAGAAACCGACTCTCTTTGTGATCGCAGATCCACATCAAGGTGGTGACACAGTGTAACCCCTATTGGCATTAAATCTGAATCATTGAAGGGTGATCCATCTGGCATAAACTGAGATAAGAGGTGTCCCGTGTTAATAAACAGGCTTCCTCTGCATCCCAGCAGTGATTTCCTTTTCTAAACAATCTTCCTTTAATGTCTCTGGACTGTTTTTCCATTAACTCAACCATCATGCCTTAGGGGGCAGGACGAGAGAAATTGCTGGATGCAGATCACGTTTAGACATAAAGCCGGACACCTGCTTTGGAAAAGAGAATTATTGACGATAAAGTTCTCACTTCCTTCGACAGAGAGGGCCCTACTTACAAACACTAGTTTACGACATGGAAACATAAAAAAAAAAAAAACTTTCCCTTTTTAACCAAATTCTCTACTTTAACAAGAAAATTAAATTAATGTATGCCTAGATGCTTATGGGAATGTAATAATCGTTAAAAGCAGCTTCTGAACTGAATGTATAATTTAAATGATAAATTAGTTGCTTCCTAAATTAATTATAAAGACGTATAAAGTTACTTTTTATTATTAATTATTTTCCTTAAATATGGATTTAATAGTAACATAGATAAATTGGACCTTTATTGTATACACATAGGAGAGCACTGGTTCAAAGTTTTAGGCAACAAGTCCTTTATCAAGCCAGTTACCTGCTTCTTGTACCCAGTTGGGAATCAGATTTCATGCACCAGCTTCTTTTATTGCCTAAAGTGCTATATATACGTACTGTATGTATATATATATATATATATATATATATATATATATATATATATATTGCAGTACATTGCAGTATAAAGCAATACCTTATTTTATTGCAGAAACATATTCAATGCAACTATGAGCTTTCTTGTATCATGTCAAAAGCAATATATATATATATATATATATATATATATTTATATATATATTTATTTAAATATATGTATTTATATATATATATATATATATATATATATACATTAATATATATATATATATATATATATATATATATATATATATATAATTATATATGTGTGTAGATAGCTAGACAGATAAAATTATTGATAGATAGATAGATAGATAGATAGATAGATAGATAGATAGATAGGCCCTTATTCTATTAGCTACTTGCAAATGCCTTGAACTTTGGGTGTTTTTTTATTATAAATGTTTATATGCATTGATTCTATTGACTTAAGAATTCATTAGTGCCAATAAGTAATATTTCCTGAATATGTAGCAATATTAAGAGTGATTTTAAGTGTGTATATATTTACGAATTGGGCAAATGAATCGGGCCCATAGATAGATAGATAGTATGATAGATAGGCAGTATTATGTGCTCCTGTTTATCGACACACACACACATATATATATAATATATATATAATACCTTTTTTTTGGACAAACATATTTATATACAGGGGTGGTAAACCGTATATGGGAACCCGTACACTATTTCTTTACTTATAAATATGTTTAGTTAATATAATAATCTAATCTAATATATATTATACATAAATATTCATATAAAGATATATATATATATATATATATAGAGAGAGAGATCGATAGATAGATAGATAGATAGATAGATAGATAGATAGATAGATACTGTAGATAGATAGATAGATAGATAGATAGATAGATAGATAGATAGATAGATAGATACTGTAGATAGATAGATAGATAGATAGATAGATAGATAGATAGATAGATAGATAGATAGATAGATAGATAGATAGATAGATAGATACTGTAGATAGATAGATAGATAGATAGATAGATAGATAGATAGATAGATAGATAGATAGATAGATAGATAGATAGATAGATAGATAGATAGATAGATAGATACTGTAGATAGATAGATAGATAGATAGATAGATAGATAGATAGATAGATAGATAGATAGATAGATAGATAGATAGATAGATAGATAGATCAGTGTAGGAGCGGAAAAACTACAGTAACATGGGAGTCTAATACATTTTTTTTGTTTTTCATCCTAAATACCCTATATATTTTGGACGAAAATACATATATATACAAATATCCTAATTAAAGTACACTAACAGTATTTATTATACACATGTGTATATGTATACAAAAAAGTGCATTCTATGAATGTAACATGCTGACAAAATGCTCCGAGATCCACTCACAATCAATCCAGAATCAGCAGAAGTGAAATGTAAAGATAGATGTGTTAACACTTAAAGGAGACATTAAGGATTAGGAGCAGAAGACAGTGATGGAAAGTAATGCAGAGAGGAAATGGTAGTAAACACGTCTGTACATCAGCTAGTCATCTGCTAACAAGCTGTAAAGATTTCCAGTGACAAGTTGTCACATTAGTTTAGTGAAACTGAAGCAGCACTTATCCCCTTTCCTGTGTTTAATCTCTCCCTGCGCCTCACAGAAACATGCTACCGCGTTTAATAGGATTAGTTTAGTTCACTTTCTCCCTCTCCCTTTTTTGCTTAAACAATTCTATTTCCATCAATTCAAGATCATTTTTTTTTTAAACTGTGCCCTGCTGTGTCACCTAACCACCACATTGAAATGAAGCCCTCACCGCAATCCAGCGGCAGACTGGGATTTTACTCCATTTAATTAGTTTGCAGACAGTCCCTGCCCTGCATAAACTGCATCTATTTATATCCTACTGAGCAAAATTAGACTCATTTAGTACCGTGTAGTTAGTAGTAAACACAAGAGAACTTCACACTAGATACCTGGAGAGTCAGTATTTTGCATCACACCTCCCATCACGCTTATATTCATAGTATGGAAATATTTTCCAGGGACATCTAACTAAAGAGATAGATTCCACGAGTTTTCCTGAGCAAGCACTGGGCTACATATATTGTGGCTCGTTTGCAGGCTCCTCAGTATTCAGTAAGCTGACATTTAGATGTATTCTATTGAATCCAGCTTGCAAAGTCCGACCACAAGACTAAAATCATAAACCCTGCCTTTTTAAGTCTGATTTCAGTGGGCGTGATCATGTGATCTGGCAAAATTCTGAGAATCTCACAGATGTAGTAGGCCTTGAAGCAGAGTGAATTAGCACTGAAATAAATAGAAAAAATGGATTGGGGACATACAGTACAGGGAGATAGGGGAGTTAGAGAGGAATGGGAGAGAGACCTTAGAATTAAGGTATGTGAGGAGGGGGGGAGTTCTCTCTTTGCTTGGTCCAGCTCAGGGACCAAACCTTCCCTACTGAAACATCTTCCCCTTTCCCAACCAATCCATGTTTGTACAACTGGAGATGGGTAATTTGTTTGGGCCTGTTATGGTGGGGATTCATGTTGTTATTACATTTGTCCCCCAATTTTAATAAAAACACATTAATACCTATAATAGTGGGCCTTAACTAATCTGACTCATTACTGACAAAAACAAATGATATATATTAATTAATACCGTACCTTAAAACACTGGATAATAATGGCAGTAATGGTGCCCCCTCACCTCCTTGTAGAGTGACCTGAAACAAGCATCGCAAGATTTTCTTGGTGCCGAAAATCAAATTATGTCTACACAATGACGGAAATTTACGTTTATCAGTATAACCATAAATAGACTGAAGCTTAAACAAAAGTATCCTATCGGTGTCCATGTTTTTCTGATGCCCTGACTGTTGGTAATTTCAGGTCCATAAAACAATCCACAGCCACTTTTAATTGAGGGGAGTATAAAATTGGTTATATTAGTAAAAACATAACTTTACTGAAATGTATATTGTTAAAGAAAGAAGAGCAGGCAGTCTGTTATGTGTATCATACCATATCATCAGAAAAAGAACAAATAATCCTGTAAAATAAGTAAATGGTACACTCATAGTATATCCAACATCCTGAGACAAAAAAAAGACTGTAAAAATACTTTTGAGCAAGTTCCGAGTGTTTATGGCATCAGGGGTCAATTACTTGTCTTAGTTCTGTGGCCCACATCTAATTAATTCCAAATTTGTCTCTGGTATTTATAATAGACTAGCGAATTGCCCGTCAAAAAATGACGGCAATGAAATTGTAAGGTAGCTAATGCTGTTTGGTGTGTAATAATGAAATATGTAATACATTAATAAATGAATATACTTTACCTATTTTGAAGCATTGTGTTGAAGAGCTGGCAATCTGTGTTGATGTTGCTGCAGCATTAGTGCTGTGGAGCTGCTGTGTAAGTGTGGTGAATGTGTGCAGTGTAATAGTGTGCGTGCACGAGACGAAACCGTTAGCGTAGTGGTGTACTTCCGCATTGGCGTAAAATGGCGGGTTATCTGTGGTATGCGTCTTCGCGGATTATCCGTAGGTCTTTTGTGGTGTTTTGCGAGTTTCTTGTGGTGTGTTGCGAGTGTGTTGTGGTGTTTTCTGTGTTGAGAGTGCTGTAGCCTCGTTTTCGTTTTGGTGGTCGGCCATTTTTTCTCTCGCTTAGCGATTTTATTAGTGTCTAAAGTGTTTTATTTTTATTTAAATGAAGGTGTAACTTGCTTTTTAGAGGTGCTGGATGGTTCCTCTTGCTGTAGGTAAGCTTTTTATGTGTGTTGTGTGTATTTATTGTGTTTTAAATGTTTGTATGCTGGCGTGTTGCGTCCGATTTTTGCGAGGTCGTAATGTGTGCTAACGTGTCTCGTATGGTGTTTGCGTGTGTAGCCTCATTTTCGTTTTGCTCAGCGGCCATTTTTTCTGTCGCTTATGAAATTTTTTAGTCTGTAAACTCTTTTATTTTGAGTGAAATTAAGGTGTAAGTTGTATTTTTGAGGTCCTGGATGCTCACTGTTGCTGTAGGTAAGTTTTTTATGTATGTGCTGTGTGTATTTATTGTGTTTTGAATTTTGTAATGTTCGCGAGTTGCGTCCGAGTGTTGCGAGGTCGTAATGTGTGTTAACGTGTGTCGTATGTTGTTTGCGTTGCGAGTAAAAGTTTGCGAGGGTCGTAATTGGTGTGTCGTGTTGTTTGCGTTGCGACGTAAAGTTTGCGAGGGTCGCAGTTGCTGGCATGGAGCGCCTTTGGCGCTCCATGCCAGCAACTGAGGCCCTCGCCCACTGCCCTCACTTCGCGAGCCGCCGGCTTGCTACGCGAGCCCGCAAGCGTTAGCAACAACTTGCATGCTCACAACTATATATGTGATAGGATTTCACAAATATTTACAAATACTTTAAATGCAAATAGATTAATTAAACTTACCAAATATTGAAATAATTGCATGAGTGGGATCAATGTCTGCTGAGACCACTGAGTGTTAGGGTAGTGTTAGAGTACAAGTGAGTATATTATTATGCTGGCTGGTAATCTATTCTTTAGTTACAGTGCTTGTTGTGGTCATTAGCTACACTAGTGCCACTGGACATCATTATGCTTCAAGGAGAGTTGAGAGTTAGAGAGCTGTAGAAAAATGTTTGGACATGCAAACACTGAATTTAATAAACTTTTAATTATTTAAAATGGTAGAATTGCCAGCTCTTGACAATTTACAACCTAGATGGTTTAAAGGCACAGTTGAAACATATGGATTTAGGTTCTATGTACTGCAACAGGGTGATATATTAATGTCATAATTTGTTTACAACCTTCGAGGTTATATAACAAAAGCATTTTTTACTTAAACTAATAATAATATATATTTATAAGATAATTTTAACTGGACCCTTTATTGGAGGATTATTGTTGCCGTAAAGTTATTTACCAAGTGAATGACGACACCTTTGTCATTCACTTGGACCATTATTTGTCTGGCCACTCTGCTTTGACCTGTCCCCCTTGGGTGACCCTACAGTGGATATAAAAAGTCTACACACCCCTGTTTAAATGACAGGTTTCTGTGCTGTAAAAAAATGAGACAAAGATAAATCATTTCAGAACTTTTTCCACCTTTAATGTGACCTATAAACTGTACAACTCAATTGAAAAACAAACTGAAATCTTTTAGGTGGAGGGAATAAATAAATTTAAAAAAATAATGTGGTTGCATAAGTCTGCACACCCTCTTATAACTGGGGATGTAGCTGTATTCAGAATTAAGCAATCACATTCCAAATCGTGTTAAATAGGAGTCAGCATACACCTGCCATCATTTAAAGTGCCTCTGATTAACCCCAAATAAAGTTCAGCTGCTCTAGTTGGTCTTTCCTGAAATTTTCTTAGTTGCATCCCACAGCAAAAGCCATGGTCCACAGAGAGCTTCCAAAGCATCAGAGGGATCTCATTGTTAAAAGGTATCAGTCAGGAGAATAGTACAAAAGAATTTCCAAGGCATTAGATATACCATGGAACACAGTGAAGACAGTCATCATCAAGTGGAGAAAATATGGCACAACAGTGACATTACCAAGAACTGGAGCTCCCTCCAAAATTGATGAAAAGACAAGAAGAAAACTGGTCTGGGAGGCTACCAAGAGGCCTACAGTAACATTAAAGGAGCTGCAGGAATATCTGGCAAGTACTGGCTGTGTGGTACATGTGACAACAATCTCCTGTATTCTTCATATGTTTGGGCTATGGGGTAGAGTGGCATTTTTTTTGCAAAAACATCTGAAGTCTCCCAAAAGCATGCAGGAAAAGGTGTTATAGTCTGATGAAACCAAGGTTGAACTTTTTGGCCATTATTCCAAAAGATATGTTTGGCGCAAAAACAACACTGCAAATCACCAAAAGAACACCATACCCACAGTGAAGCATGGTGGTGGCAGCATCATGCTTTGGGGCTGTTTTTCTTCAGCTGGAACTGGGGCCTTAGTTAAGATAGAGGGAATTATGAACAGTTCCAAATACCAGTTAATATTGGCACAAAACCTTCAGGCTTCTGCTAGAAAGCTAAACATGAAGAGGAACGTCATCTTTCAGCATGACAACGACCCAAAGCATACATCCAAATCAACAAAGGAATGGCTTCACCAGAAGAAGATTCAAGTTTTGGAATGGCCCAGGCAGAGCCCAGACCTGAATCCGATTGAAAATCTGTGGGGTGATCTGAAGAGGGCTGTGCACAGGAGATGCCCTTGCAATCTGACAGATTTGGAGTGTTTCTGCAAAGAAGAGTGGGCAAATCTTGCCAAGTCAAAATGTGCCATGCTGATAGACTCATACTCAAAAAGACTGAGTTCTGTAATAAAATCAAAAGGTGCTTCAAAAAAGTATTAGTTTAAGGGTGTGCATACTTATGCAACCATATTATTTTATTTTTATATTTTTTCTTCCCTCTACTTAAAACATTTAAGTTTGTTTTTCAATTGAGTTGTACAGTTTATAGGTTACATTAAAGGTGGAAAAAGTTCTGTAATGATTTTTCTTTGTCTCATTTTTTTACAGCACAGAAACCTGACATTTTAACAGGGGTGTGTAGACTTTTTATATCCACTGTATATGGTATAGCTCACAGCTTCACTGAGGTATACAAGCCCCTTCACCACACCAAGGTAGCAATCCAGAATGCGGTTGGATAGTTACCTCACCACAATTCCATCTTCAAGTGCAACAGCACATGTTTAGATATGAACCTAAAACCAAAGTATTGGTATTCTTTTTATAAATGATCTTGAATAATCCTATATATTGAAATTACTGTATATACTGTTAGTCATTGTGACTTCTTAATTAGTTTGCCTTCAGTTGAATGCATTGTAGTAGTTATTGCTGCTCAGTTATTAGAGAGCTAGGATAAAATACACCAAATGGACACATGACACTCATAGGGCAAGGCGTTTTTGGACTGCTGCAGTCTCAATATGTTGCATATTAATTCCCAACTGCAGCATTAGCAAGAGGATTACGTTTTATTTATTATAACATTAAATCTACAAGACCTGTACAAATTCCTGATATTACCGCAAAGCTTCGAGCAAACAGTGTTTTCCTTGCATTCAAATGCAAATGGGAACACTCAAAGAGTTTAGTTTCCATCTACTTTACCCAGAGGAAATACTTCCATGTGTATGCTTATGGTACAGGACAACTCTTAGCGCATAGCATGGGATGGACATACAAAGGCCCATATTCAATTGTCCAAATTGCAATTACATGACCCCATAATGAAACCCGTAATTATTACTGATATTCAATTGTCTACTTTCTATTGCAAGCTACAAGCTCAGAAGCACTGCGGTTGTCAAAAACGTAAATCCGTCCTATCTCCTACTTTTATGTTTCAAGCCCTTAAATGTTACCAGTGCTAAACGAAACGATATTCAATTACAAAAATTCAACAAGCCCGCAGTTGCCTTCAAACCCGTAAGTGGCAAATGTAGCAAAAAATGATACGAGTACTAGATAGGACTCGTAAGTTGGTTAAACACCTTTTCTTAACTCTGCAAAAGCAAATAACCACACACTACTGTACTTAAAAATGTTGGGAAAGCAATGAAAGACATTAGAATGAATTGCACAACAGTCTTATCCCTTCGCCAAGACAGCTGATGTCTCTTAAATTAGATTTAGTATTTAAAAATATGAACGCAGGCTCAGAATTATAAAAATATCACTGTTTTTATTTCTGTTGAAACTTCATAGACTCAACTTGCAGCACACAGAATCACACATCACAAGTCAATCACACATAGGGAAACAACATAACACACAGTAATTAACATACATAGGGTAATCAACTTAACATAAAAACATATTATATAACAACAACAATTACTGAACCCAAAAGATGGTCAGGGGGATCATGACAAGGATAGTTGCTTTATTGTTTTTTATTGATTTCTACATTTCAGAATTGCGAGACGATTGCAAATTGTACTTCTAAACACTAATTGATTGTAGTTTTGCTGACGTCATGAAGACGGTCTCATTTACTATTGGCTTTGTCTAAATTGTAACTTATGGGCTAGCTTAACTGATCATGATCACACCCTGAAATGCTACGTACAGGTTCATGATTTGCGCGTTGGCGCGGTGAGACTGTAATTGCGGGTTAGTGACAATTGAATATGTCTACATGTTTAGAAACATTTTGAACTGTAGCCAAAAGTTCAGTTTGAAGGTAATTATAGGTTTGCAATTGAATAGTCAGTAAACCAACAATATAAAAAGCTGTTTTGGGCATTTTCGTCTTGAAAGAGTGTGGCTAATTATTGGTTCATAACGAGAGATGCACATTCAAGGTTTGATGAACAACATTCAGTAAAGCAACAATTGAACATATGCAAAGAAAGCCCAATTGAAAAAGGGGGTAAAAGCGATGGAAGAGTCCCACTGTTCATATGCAGTGAGTAACAAAGATGGATGAATCGTGGAGTCCAAATAAGCACATGCATCCAGCTAAGGGGATGGTGCAAAAGGTTGTAGCAGATCTCATGCCACCCCTGCAACGTTGATATAGATATACTATACATGGGTGTAGGAACTGGGGGGACGATGGGGACAAATCCCCACCAGCTTTCTCATTGTGTGTATGTATGCGTATAGAAGCTGTTAAGTATTCTGTGTATCAAGTGAGTTGTATCCAAGCCCCCCCCCCAGAATTATTTTGGTTCCTACACCCCTGATACCCCTGCACAAAATGTACTGCCAGTGCTGCACAAATGCTGCAGTCTGTTTATTCTCTATATATGCAATAGCAACTTGCCCGTCAAAAATGATGCCAATGAAATGTGAAGGCTGGCAATGCTGTTTGCCACACAATGTGAGCCCCCTCCCATCTAACTGTCGAGCCTAGCGATTAGTGCCTTTGGTGCTCATTGCAAGCCACTCCCACCGTCTACTTTATGGGTCTTGCGATGAGCTCATTGCAGGCCTCGGCCAACCCGCCACTTTCATGCCTTGCCATAAGCACCTTCGGTGCTCATTGCAGCAAAGTCGTGCAGGCCTGTAACTTTTTAACATTGCGTGACCAACATGTGTAACTTACCATAACTATTATACAGCATGTGATATACACATGCATAACCATTTCTTCCCCAACACCACAGTCCAATAGAATCTATAGGGAACAGAACGGGTCTACATTATTATTTATTGTGCTAGCAATGCTTCCTAGAGCCCACTGGACAATTAGGGCTAGAAAGTGCTACTTAGGTAAAGAAATATTTATATATTTATTAAACTGTACTAAGCTTCAGTCCACTGCATCAGGGTGTCAATGCACATAAAATGATACAATTATAAATGCTAAGTTATATTCGCCCACCCTAGCGGCCAATGGGGTGGGTAGGTGCTTGGAAAAACCTCTCATATTTGAATTTAATGTTCTTCTCTGTTATTGTTAAGCTTAACCCAAGGATGCAAATAACATTCCTTACTTGTGAATCACTTTCCATTTCCAAATGCGAAACAACATCCAAGCACAGATTAGTAATGATTAATATACATGTGTTAAATAAGGCAAGAATTAAGAGTAGGTGGAAGAAGATGATGTTGAAAGTCAATATTGAGTCAGCTTTTTGCCTGCTTTCAATCTGTCTGTTGTATCTATAAGGCTGAGTCTTATGCATATGGTATATTTCCTGAGTAAAGGAATCCATCATCATAACAGTCTGTTACATTTCACACAGTATATTTTTATAGATAATATTATACTCTGAATCCGAAAGAGAATCTTTGGGCTTAAGCGAAAAATGTCACATAAATGTAGATGTTTTCTTTAATTAAGGATGTCATGACATAATATACTAGTATTGCACACATAATTGGAGATTCAGTTGATGAAATGCTGTTTTTTTTTTATGTTGATACATGTATATGTTTGCTTGCTTTTTAACCAATAACTTTTTAATCCAAAGGTACCCAAGGTTTACTTGTGACCTATTTCCATATGAGTCCAAGTCATTGATCCCTTTGCCTTAGATCTACAAGTGATCTGGCAAGTGAACTACATTTTTATCACAGTTCATACAATGCTTGCTAATGATTTTTCTTAAAAAAATTATTTTCTGTAGATATGACTTCCAGTAGAGGATGTAATTTCTATGTGGCCACGGGTAGTTTTGAGAACTAAGATATAGTCAACTGGAATGACCAATTTGTCCCTTTCCACTTGAGATTGAAGAGTAAGTCCCCTGAGTGCAAGCTCAACTTCACCCACTGGCACACGGATTAACTGGTACACTTGTATCTGGCTGGGATTTTCATTTTATATCATGTGTATACAGGAACATGTACGCACTGGAGTGGGTTGCAAATAGATACATATTTCTTGTATCCTCTCCATGACTGTGTGAGTCAGCATCAGATACGTTCTTCAACATTTTCTCAGCTTCATGTTTATTGATATAGGGAACAACTAAGTGTGACATGTTATAGACTGGTATATTTATACAGTATACACATAGGATAACAAACAAGTGAACAGGTTCTCCAATATATCTCCAGCATTCATAATTTGGAATATCTGGGCCCATCGGTATAAGTGATATAATATATCTAAGAATCGGTAAAGGGGGCACCTGGTAGAGATTTACAACTTGAGACAGATTGTGTTCATGGTGGATTCAAAAACCTTTTGACCCTCTAGACCAGGCATATCAAACTGAAATAATGATCTATCTTGCTCAGATTTCTCTCGACCCCCACTTTAAACCATGCTATTCACTACAAGCTGTATTATATCCACAATGCATCACTATCTAACTACTCACCCAAGAATAGTTTTAGTGATTTTGCAATGTCTATTTTAAAGGGATGGTGACGCACAAAGGAGGTTGAGATGGTGAAGATTTTGAAGCTCAATGTTGAAATCCAAAAATGTGGGTATTTAGGTAGGGGGTCTCATGCACAACTAAGGTATAGAAATAATAAAGAGGATTTGGGTTCTTTTCCCGTATTCTTTTTAGTAAATATGCCCCAGACTGATTAAAAGGGCCCGATTAAAAGTGAAGGATAAGGTCAAAAAGATAAGGCCAACAGTTAAGCTGCAGGCCTCACTACATTGAAACTGGTGAAGAGGCAAGGAGACGCAAATTGACCACTGTCACATATGTGTTAAAGATTCAAATTTACCAACTGCAGTTTGCTGGTCCCCATCACTGTCTACCAGGGTGGCTATCCCAAAAAACAACAGCCATCGTGCTAATCCATCAAGTGGGAGGAGCGGACTGTGGCCTGTATTTTTGAGATATGGAGTGAAACTCACCTTGAGGAGCAGAAATCTCAAAAATGAAAACCCTAATAAGAATAAGAATTTTGGCCAGATGTCTGGAAGGGTTTAATAAGAAGTGACAGGTGCAGATAGATATTCGGTCTCACAGAGGCAAAGCTTAATAGATCATGAAGATAATGGTGTGGAAATTTGGATTTACCCATGTCTTTAAGAAAGGAACTAAAAACACTAACTAAAAAAAATAGTCTTACAATCAAAAGTAGGTAAGAAAAACTACTTACTAGTCCCTTATCTTTTAACTGACAGTTTACCCTAAGGAGACCTAAGCACCGTATATTTATTGCTATTTAGTACATGGACTACATTGTGTTTGTCTGTATGAATGTGTGCCATACATATCTCCATAGGACTCTTGAAATTCTATGAGGCATTCATAGTTAGATCCACAGGTCTTATTTTTGGGACAATTTATTTATTAAGCAAGCCAACTCTATACCATTTATTACAAGCTTACTGATAGTATAGCTTCACTGATATATTTATATCCCAATGGGTCAGCACATGTAAACATATGGATTTACCATTTTGAATGATATAACTTTGACTGAAGGTTGGAATATCAGCATCCCTCCAATTGGAGGATACCTATAACACAGAATCTCTGTATGCTAATTGGATTGCTGTACTCCATACATTTGCCCTTTTTTTAAATACCCCAGCCTTTTAACAATTTTATTCGTTGCTGTTTTGTATAATAAAAATAAATAATTTTGTTTGTATTATATCCCCTAAACTTTATAATTTAGGATTTGGGGTGGAAAACACCCTGGGGAAACTTGTAAGTCCTCACATAACTCTTTTTGTATAGGTTAATATAGTGTAATAAATTATTATAGTATTATTAGTGTAATACGACATACCCTTTTAAACGCATGAGAGGAAATTTGGAGCAACAGTATTCATGTAAACATTGGGGAGATTGTGCTGAAAATTAAAGGTATATGTAAGTGAGCTGGGTTATTAATGCATCTGATAGAGGAGAATTTATAGTGTCTGAAAAAAAATGTTTGCATGAAAAATATCCAAAGTAACTAGTTAAGCCTGAAGTGTGTTGAATTTCTTGCATTTGCAAAGAGTTTTCTCTCATTGTTGACACCCACTGAAATTCCCAGGGATTAGCATAATTTATACAATGTTTCTTTTTGGCCTGGGGATTGTGCAGGCATGCTCAGTTATCACCTGAAGTCTGCCCTACTGTGGGAAGTCACATGATGTTAGACAATTTCCTTTCCTTTAGCCAATCAGCATGCGCATGTGCTGCATATTGGATATCTCATAAAAAATGAGATATCCAATATGCAAATCTCAGTTGCCGGGGGTGTCTACATCACCCCCAGCACATTTTTTTCTTTAATGCAAAAAATGTTTGCATTTTTTCATGCAAACATGTTTTGCTACATACACATGGTTATGATGCATTAAACAGGGCGCATCCATAACCCACCTCATTTTCATATACCTTTAAGTGTGAATGTGTTCCTGTTTGGGATGTATGTAACAAGCTGCTGTGTCATGAGCATAAAATCACTTTTAGATAAAATATTAAATATAGATGACTTTGTATCATGGTGGAATATCCTGTTAAGAACAAAATGTCACCTGCAATTAAAATAAAACTGAATACAATTAATAAACATTAACGGTTGTTTTTATTTTAAGTTTTGTAAAAACATTTTTTAGTCATGTACTTCATAAGAGCACATTAGTGTATATCAGTGGTCTTTTAACTTTAGTTTCCATGCACATTTTTTGTAATGCTATTTTAAATACATGAAGGAAAATATGGATATTGCATGTTTTTAATGTTTTTTAAATTCATAGGATAAACATAAAGATAAACATTGCACAATTTAACAACAGAAAAAAAAGAACACAAGACAATGGTTTCTGCCAGAGTAGGACATTTAAGAAACAAGAATATATTTTGGCTTTGTCTGCAGATTCGGCATTGATCTCATGTTGTGATCCACTCTCTTCTAGAAGTATTTGTGTGGTAAGCAAACCAAAGGAACTGAGCTGACCCTCACCTCCCAGTGCCATTATCTCATCGCGCTCACACACAGTACCTGATGCAGCTTGTCAGCAGATCAGATGCTGGAGAAGAAAAGGAGAGATTTATCCAGGATGTGAATTGTCAACTCTCCTAAAATCAGCTGGGTTCTGTTGGCTTAAAGAGAGAAAATGAGAGAAGCGTCCAGAACTCAATCCTTTTGTAGCTGAAATCCTTTTTATTACAAAAGAGCCTTAAATAACTAATTCTAAATAAATTAAAATACAATATTGCTATTTTTTTTATCCTGATCTTACGCACTAATTCTCCATAATTCCATATAAATATTTTAAGCAATTGGAATACTACTTTGTTTATACATTTATTATTAGTTAAGTAGTCATTTAAATGCTTATACTAAGCAAAGAAGAACTAGAAAAATATGATACACAGATTCATATATTTACTAAGCATTGTGTGGCTGTGATGTGAAGAAATATGAGCTTTTTAGTATAGGGAGAGACAAGCTACACCATTTCAGTCACTGAGATGTCCTAATAAATATTATTACTAAGCATTTTCTCACCTAATATGTGGTAAGAAGGACTGGGATAAATAGGTCTTTAAACCTCATAAAAATACTACATAGTAAATCAAAAGAGGGGATACACCTGAGATGCTTAATGCATTCTCCCTCCTCTGTGTAGTCTTTTTAGATCCATATCTCACAGCTTTTCAGCTGGCCAAAGAAAGAAATATATACTTTTTCTAGCGTCATTGATATGACTAATGATATCAGCAGAATGAGCAAAATGGCCAGATATTAGATGCATGCTTGACATGTACACCTCAATAGAAACACATTCACCCTCTACTACAGCTTCCACTCCTCAAATATCTCTCACTGTTGACAACACCATCATCCCTCCCACCTCCCAGGCCCGTTGTCTTGGGGTTCTACTGGATCCCACCCTCTCTTTTATTCCTCACATCCAATCGATAACAAAATCATGTCAGTTTCACCTAAAAAACATCTTGAAAATTCGTCATTATCTTACACAAGACACAGCTAAGATTCTAATACACTCTCTCATCATATTTCGACTCGACTACTGCAATTCCCTTCTTGCTGGCCTCCCCATCTCTCGTCTGTCTCCCTCCAATCCATAATGAACGCGTCCGCTAGACTCATCTTCAATACCAAACGCTCAGTGTCTGCAGCTCCTCTCTATCAATCACTCCACTGGTTTCCCATAGCTTTCTGAATCGCATTTAAAATCATGACCCTAACATATAAAGCCCTCAACAACAGTGCACCCCCTTATATCTCTGCTCTTGTTTCAAAATACTCTCCCAACCGCACCCTTCGCTCTGCTAATGACCTTCTTCTTTCCTCCTCTCTCATCACCTCCTCTTACTCTCGTCTTCAAGACTTTTCTCGTGCTGTCCCTACTATTTGGAACTCCTTGCTTCGCTCCATTAGATTAACTTCCTGCCTCAAAACCTTAAAAAAATTACTAAAAACACACCAGTTTAAAAAATCTTATCACCTTCAGCCTTTATAATTACAACTGCACACTCCACAGCTTAATAACACTCACACCCACAATCTACAGTACAACACACAGACCCCTCCAATTGACTAAACAAATTGCATTCACGTTGCCATTTTGTATTTGTCACCCTCTTGTATCACACCTAAACCCTTAGATTGTAAGTTTGTGAGTTTTCAATTGTGTGTCCGTGTCTTGGAAACAAGCACTATGTACATTTGATTATATGCTCAAAAACAGGGCCCTCCATTCTTTATAAGGTGTTAAGTTTGTTTTATGCCATGTACTAAACCCCTGTACAGCTCTACGTAATATGTTGGCACAATATAAATAAAGATAATAATAATAATAATAATAATAATAATAATTCATACTTTGAGAAGAAAAAAAAAAGTAAATATTGGTCTTATTCACAAACGAGGGGGCCAGGGGTCCACTAATTATCAAATATGTATAATTGTTAGTAAGATAACTACCACATTTTCAAATATATTAGTAAAGAAGAATTTTCAAACAAAATTCTAGTTTCAAAAGTCCAAGAACTTCAGAGAGAATATACACTGTAAATTATAGAATGTCAGTATTATTTTATATCATACTCGAGGATTTGTCCTAAGTAGTGGTATCATAACGAGCTGTGATAGAGCCCTGGTTTTCATTGAAATCCCTTGGGAATTTGACAATGTAGGAATTGTACTTGGGATGGATTGCTGATCTCCGGTGTATCGTGTTGGGAGAAAGCAAGCACACCACCATCTATGAACTACACCAACGTTTGATAGTGTAGTCATTTTGTTATAACAAATTATGAAATTAATGTGTATAAAATTAATAAAACATGCACTTACATTTTCTTACCCCGATGCAACACATTGATCATGATTACCCACGTAGCAATAAACAGGCAAAAGGCACCTGGAAGAAAACCCATACTGTGGAGGCTGCCATGTTTTTGCTTCATTCCATGGGCAGCTCTGAAGTGGAGGAAGTGTCTGAGAAGGCTGAGTAATAATCTCTTCTCCCACCAGTTGACGAGTGAAGGAAACCTGTTTAATGATACATGGGTTATAGTGATCCATGTGCTGCCAGTTACATGTGAGAGTATTTCTTATTAGCTTAAGAAGTGTGAAGTCATATTTTATTATTAAAAATGACTACAGATGGTAGTGCTCTTTCTCTCTCCTTGCACCTATATATTTCTGACACACATCTGGATTCTCTTTCTCTTGGAAAAACCAATTAGAGAAAACTAGAGAAAAAAAAGAGTCAGTTGGAGTGGTATAAGGGTTTTACACTGACATGTGGGGATTGGTGGAACATTGTGTGGGCTTTTCTCCTTAAGAGAAACTCTCCCTCCAACGAGGAACATTTGCGAGATATACAGATCCAAGGTCCAAGATACATCTTAGAAACTGCTGATTAGCTTCTCAGTAGCTGCCCTGTGGTGAAACCTACACTTTCTCAGTGTTTTAAAAATGATTTCAGTCTGATTTTGTATTATTATTATTACAATTATTTCCTTTATTTATAGCACACCTAATTTGGTTTAATACAGAGAGCTCATAAGAGTCATAAGAGTGCAATCTATATATTGTACGTTATGCCTGCAACCTTTTAAACATCAGTAGAAGCTCCAGTTAAAGAAATAGTTGGGTGTCCCTATTTGCTATGTTTTCTTTAGGAGCTATTTATTAAACAGAGGGACACGAAAATTATTATTTTATTTTTTTCAGCAGAAAGAGTTAATTTGAAATACAAATAAAGGCCTCAGAACACAAAAACTTATTCAGAACTTTAACTGCTCTTGGGGCCTTGTCTTCAGAAAGTCAATGAGAATTCCTGTTAGTTTTGATGAAGTTTAAACAGGCTTTACTTAATATGTTTTATGCAAAAACAAAACTTTTGTTATATTTAATTTGTGCTATTTTAAATGCTTGGAAAAAAAAATAGTTCCATGTCCCTTTAAAGTTTATCCCCACTTGATAAATATGTGGAGGTATTTACATTTTAACTCTACTTATCCTTACTTATCACTGCATATCGCCACATTTGTTCCTATTTTATATATATATATATATATATATATATATATATATATATATATACACATATATACATATATATATATATATATATATATATATATGTGATCCCATTCTACAAACACAGCTACAATGCTTCATCACTAGTGTTATATCGTTTTTGAAATAAGAAAAAACTTTGCAGCCTTACTAAATTGCGATTCAGCCAATTGAATAGGGCTCTATATAAGCACATAGCATATTTTTATTACATACGTTGTTAGTTAGTGAAGACTTTGCTTTTGGATATAAGATCACTAACTAAAACCTTCTGTAAAAAACATATGCCCTGTGCTTATATAGAGCCCTATTTAATTGGCCAAATCACAATTTAATAAATAAGGCTGTTGATCTCCAATTAATTCATCATTAGATTAACATGTATAACAGTTTATTAGGTCTTGCAAGCGTGTCTCATTAAACTAACATATATATCAGTTTCTTGGGCCTCAAGAACATGGGTCTTGAACTGCTTCTTTAATTAGAAATCATTCATAACACATATACACAGAATATTGCATGCACTTTACCATAAAGAACTAAAGCAGATTGCAAACTCACTTCAGTCTGCCTTATATAGAATGGATTGCAAGCTTTCACATAGAACCAAAAGTATTATTACTTAAACTGGTTTAGCATGTCATTCAATTTTCTTAGCTTTAGAGTCTAGTTTGCAGTGTATAGGTTACACTTCACCATTCAATTTGCATGGTTAAAAAGGATAATTCACACTCAAAAAACCCACCTGGTCTATGATGATGTGGTTTATTGAAGAACAAAGTGTAATGATAAATTACACTCCCTTGGGGCAATTTGGTGTCTTCTAACTTAAAGAAAAGTGGACACCCCATGTAAAGTTTTCAGTAACAGGCTGCTTTTTCAGTACTATCACATAAATAGTTGTGAGCATGCGAGTTGTTGCTAACGCTTGCGGGCTTGCGTAGCGAGCCTGCGGCCCTCACGAAGCGAGGGCCTCAGTTGCTGGCATGGAGTGCCGAAGGCGCTCCTTGCCAGCAGCTGCGACCCTCGCAAAATTTAAGTCGTAACGCAAAGAAAATACTAGACACGTTATGACTCATTACGACCTCGCAAAAAACGGCCGCAACAAGCGCACATTCAAACATGAAAAATACAACAAATACACACAACAAATACATAAAAACCTTACTTACAGGAAGAGGGGGCATCCAGGACCTTCGAAAACTAAAGTTACACCTCAATTTATGTCAAATTAAAAGAGTTTAGACACTAAAAAATTCTCTAAGCGAGAGAAAAAATGGCCACCGAAAAAAACGAAAACGAGGCTACAGCAGTCTAAAGACGCAAAACACCACCAAAACCCTACGTATTTGCCAAAAAACCCCTACGAGATTAAAAAACAAGGACGCAACCCACGCGACCTCAAAAACATTACAAACACAATAAATACAAACAACAAACACATAAAAAGGTTACTCACAGCAAAGGGGGGGCACACCTCGATTTAAGCACAAATTTCAGAGTTTAGACACCCGAAAATCACCTAAGCGAGAGAAAAAATGGGCGCCGAAAAAAACGAAAACAAGGCTCCGGGACTCTAAAGACGCAAAACACCAACAAACACCTACGGATTTTACGAAAAAGACGGACGCGGTGCAAGAACAAGTACGCCCAAATCAGCCACAGACGCTTAACACACATTAGTCGCCATTTTGCAACACTAACTTACTCAATGAGGAAGTGCACAGCTACCCTAACGGATTTGCCTCGCGCATGCACACTATTTACACTACACAGATCCAGAGCCCTCAAAACACAGATATTATGCTGCAGCAACATCAAAACAGATTGTCAGCTCTTCTGCACAATGCTTCCTGCATATATTACTTCAAAATAGGTAAAGTATATTGATGTATTATTTTATTAATTATTTCATTAGCATTAGCAAAAAAAGTACAATGATCATAGCACACAAAAAAAACAACAACCTCGCAATGAGCACCAAAGCATCTTGGAACACAAACAAAATTTACCGCCCTTACAATCCTATTGCCGTCATTTTTTGACGGGCAAGTCGCTAGTAGTAATTATTAACGTGCATTCTTTAATCTCTACTACAATTATACAGCTTTCAGCAGGGGTGTAGGAGCCCCTGTATACACAGGTCGTATAATCACATATATACTTGGGGTAAGTACTAATGTTGGTCATGCAATGTTAAAAGTTATGGGCTTGCGCATGCGCAATTAGCGCCGAAGTCTTATTGCGAGGCCCGCAGGACCTAGGCTGCAATGACCGCCAAAGGCGCTCATTGCAGGGCTCGAGATAAGCGCCGCGGGCACTCATTGCAAGGCACGCAAGACTTTTAAACAGGATCGACTTTGAAACAGGATCGACATGAGCGCCAATGCTCATGTCGATGTCCGCAATCAGGGCTGAAGGCCATAGGACTTTGAAAAAAATACGGCTTTAACGGGCAATATTTTTTTCAACCACGTAACTCGGAAGCCTTCAGATGACCACCAAAAGAAGCCAATTAATGAAAAAAAATAATTACAACATCACACACAGCACAGGGGGAGGGGCAGGGAGCCTGTGAGTGAGGTTGTAAGCTAATTTGAGGCTTAATTGGTGTTTTTTGGCTATGGAAAATAGGCTAAGCGAGGAAAAAAATGGCAGCTGTAAACCCGTAATTTTTTGAAAAAAAATCAAAACGAGGCCGAAGGCAGTAACACTTAGGCACACATGGCGAGGCCCGCAAGACTTTGAAAAAATAACAAATGTCGTTCATCGCGAGGCACGCACGACTTGAAAAATGGATTGATAGGTGCTCAACGGGAGCCACGCAAGACTTGATCAGGGAGAGAGAGGAAAAAGACACAGGGGAGGGAGAGGGGGGAGAGGGTTGAAAGAGACACAGGAGTGAGAGAGGGGGGAAAGACACAAGGAGGGGAATAAGGGTGAAAAACTGAGCAGGGAGAGGGGGGAGAGAGGGGGGAAACAGACACAAGGAGGGAAATAAGGGGGGGGGGGAAACTGAGCAGGGAGAGGGGGGAGGGAGAGGGAGGAAACAGACACAGGGGAGGGAGGAGGGGGAGAGGGTGGAAAGAGACACAGGAGTGAGAGAGGGGGGAAAGACACAAGGAGGGAAATAAGGGTGAAAAACTGAGCAGGGAGAGGGGGGAGAGAGAGGGGGAAACAGACACAAGGAGGGAAATAAGGGGGGGGGGGGGGAAACTGAGCAGGGAGAGGGGGGAGGGAGAGGGAGGAAACAGACACATGATCACATATATAGTTGTGAGCAAGCAGGTCGTTGGTAACGCTGCGGGCTCGCATAGCGAAAATCACCTAAGCAAGAGAAAAAATGACAGCCAAAAAAAAATGAAAACGAGGCTATAGGACCCTTAAGACACAAAACACCACCAAACACATACAGATTTTCCCGAAAAAGCCGACGAGATCCCAGAACAAGGACGCAAAATCAGCCACAGCCGCGTTCCACACATTAGGCGCCATTTTAGAACACTAACTTACATAATCCGGAAGTACACAGCTACCCTAATGGATTTGGCTCGCACACGCACACTATTACACTACACACTGCACACATTGCTCACACTTACACAGCAGCTCCACAGCCCTCAAAACACACATTGTATGCTGCAGCAACATGAAAACAGATTGCCAGCTCTTCAACACAATGCTTCCTGCATCTATTACTTCCAAATAGGTAAAGTATATTCCTTTATTAATGTATTATTTATTTGATTACCATACACCAAACAGCATTATCTCACTTACAATTTCATTGCCGTCATTTTTTTGACGGGCAATATTCTAGTTGTATATAAAATGTAGTATATTAGAGGCTGTATTATGTTGCATAATTTCCAATATATTAATTAAAAACATTACATTTTAAAAATATGGTCACAGTGGCCATTTAAACACAGTTTCAGTATTAAATCTTGAGAGTTCCCATGTCTGGTACTTAGGATTCATGTACAAGTCATTAGAATAAATGCCAATAAGATATCCAATGAATCTGTTACACTTTATTGACTTGACTATGACCCTTCTGGGTCGATACCTTGTCGTGGTGATGGGGCTTGTGTACCTCTATGAAACTGTGAGCTATACCATGATGGGGAAGGAACTGGCAATCCACTCCAGCATCTTTGCCAAGAAAACCTTATTGATAATCACAATCAGAGACATGACGATGTGCCTGGAGTGCTGCGATCCATAGGGTCACAGAGAGTCAAACACGACTGAACAACAACAACAACATGATCTCTACTACACATCTGCTGAGTAAACACTATCATCTGTCAAACTCTGATAATATCTATAGATTTACTATACAAGATTCTTTTGAACATGTTCATGGCATCTAAAGTTAATGGCTACTACAATGTGGAAGGAGCAAGAAGGTGCCATACTTGTGAAGTATATAACATACTAATAACATTAGCAGCTACGCAAGGCAGGAGCATAGCAGAAAAATATGATTTTTAACTAATTAAGCTGCTTGTGCCATGGGGTATTCCATTTAAGACTGTAGCTTGAGGAGGATTATTCTGTAATTTACTCTTTCATAGAATTCTTTCAAGTGTGTGATTTATAAAACAGAAATCTTATCTGAATCCACAATTCCTTCTAGGTATCTGATGCTTTTAGGAACAAAAGACAAGATGTCCATCATCATTTTAACAACATTCAATATAATAGTTAAACATTGAAGTTATACAAAATAGAATATTATCAATATTATACTTCAGTGATGCTTTATTCTCACATACATGGTAATGTCTTGTAAGAGAACAAAGAACCTTAATGGTATGTAATTGCATATAATAATAATAAAGGTTTTTATTTTTTTTAACTTTCTAAACATATTTTGTCCATTATCAATGCAAGTTCCTCAAAAAAGCACAATGCACATTACTTTAACAGCAAAATACAATGGAAACAACAAGGGAAGCGGAAGCTTGCACACTACTCCCCTTCTTTATTTAATTGTAGAGTCTTCCAGTTTGGTTGACAGGTGACACAGCCAATTAGGAAGAGGCATTAAGACAAAGCCTAGGATTTCCTGCTGGTGAAGCCAATCAGAATAAAGAGAAAACAACCATTGAAACTAGAGTAGGGGCGTGACAAGGTGTTATGTTGGTCTGTCAGCCATTTTGAATCTGAGGAGATTCAGGTAGCTATCTATATTTGTGTGTCCTTCCTTATACACATAATGTATTTTATTTCATTTTGCTAAGGCACCCAGGGTATTAATTTGTTTTTTAGTTTGATTCCACAGCTAAATATGAAACTAAAATGACTCTTCTATTGCAATGGTTCTCTTTGCATATTACAGGACCCAAACCTGACTTTTACTTTAGAAAACATGAATTTACAAAGTGATAAATTGGGTTTAGAGAATAGTTTATTTTTTAAAATATTTTAATTTGGCAGATTTTCTAAAACTTTTGATATGCAACATCTCTCATAAAATGCTTGCAATGAAAGAAGAAATCTATTAAATAATATCAGTGTGTTATACAAGGACCCAAAAAAAAGCTTTAACAGATGAGTCATAAATAATCTATAATTGCAATATGGGTGGTTGTTGTTGTTCAGTCTTTTAGTCGTGTCCGACTCTTGGTGACAATGTGGACGGCAGCACTCTAGACAAATCTTTCTGTGATTCTGGTTGTGCTAACCCATATGATTTTTTTGGCAAAGATACTGGAGTGGGCTGCCAGTTACTTCTGCAGTGGGCAGTGTTTGTCTGACCTCTCTACTATGACCTGCCCGTCTTAGAGGGACCCTGCATGGTATAGCTCACAGCTTCATTGAATTACATAAGCCCCATAACCATGAAAGGCAGCGATTCAGAAGGGGAATATGGGTTGTACCGTATTAGTACTACATTTGTATTCTAAAAATATAATGCTTTTAAATAGATTTAAAATAGATGAATTAATATAATATATAAGCCTTTCTTATATAAGAAAAATTACTTTTTATTTTCTTGAGATTGTCTGTAAATTTGTAAAATGCGATATGTGATTTATGCCATTTTTCTATTTGGTCCCTGTACATATATTAATTACTATAAATTGTAAGGTTGGTATATTAAAGAGTTACAGCAAAGATCTCAGTTATTGCATAAAGGAAATGTACACATATAAATATATATCATTGTTATTAGTAAAATAATATGTTTTTAGATGATCAGGTCTCAAAATTAGGTGTTTTAGGCATAATTACTGAATAGTTAAAGGTATGTATATGTTTTATGGATTATGAATGCATCTGATAGAGGAGAATCAGTAGTGTATGAAAACATGCATGAGTAAACTTACTCTAAAGTTTGCTAAATCTCTCGAGTTTGCTAGCAGTTGATTTTGAGTGTTAACACCACTGAAAACCCCTGCTACAATTTGCATACAATTCATAATTCGTTTTGGCCAATCATAGGCAGCTATAATATTGTTTCAATCTGTGAAACCAGTTTGTGCAGCAAAGCATCATGGCATGTATAGACTTTTTTCCCCCTGCACAAGGAAACAAGGAGGAGCTCAGACGTTGCTCTGTGGATCTCTGCATTGTGCTTCTGTTGGCTTGAAGGTAAGTGTAGGATTAAAACCCATACCTGGGTGCAGTGTTTCTTTTGGTAGGTATCAGATGCCTATGTAGGCACCTCTGGAGGTGTGGAAACATTTTTTGTTTTAAAATCAGTTTGTATGTGTATAGAATTAATCAATGTAATGTTTGTGTCTGATATAAGCAGTCTGTGTTAGATTAAGAAAAAGTTAAAAACAGGGACATTTTTATATACTTTTAATCACTCTGTGTTACTAATATTATCTAATGTGGTTGGTAGTTTGGTGATATGCAGCACATTTTTAATAACAACTGGGACATTTGCTATGTCCCTTTAAGTCCTCCACACAGGCATCGCTACTGCTGGTGCAGTGCATAGGGTCGCTTCATCTACTGGGGTCCCCAGTGCAGGCTGTATTTTTTATAAATTAAATTTATATTAAAACATTCTGTAGTGTACCCAGACCCACCTAGATACTGAAACTGGAGTTAGTTGCCAGTTCCTTCTCCAGTTTACATCTTGTTCCATTGTTGTGAACTTGAGGAAATGTTAAAATGTTGGTGTCTGTGGACACTGATATACAGATACTCCCACTATTTGTAGGGCAACTGACTCTTTTAGTGGAAACCTTATCCTTCCTCTAACTCCCCTCTAAATCTTGTTCCTGCAGAGACCATAAATCAGCCCCTTCTATCTCCTTTTTGAAGCTTCTATTATATTTCAATTATTTTTTAAACAACAGAATAAACATGTAGGCAGTTAAAGAACCACTAAAGTCACCATATATACTCTGCATCATTAGGGTTATGGGCAATGGATGTTAGGAGATTTCAGTGTGTTGCCTCTGCATGCATGAGTAATGGCGCCATGGACCCCCATTGCACTCTATCCCACTATAGGGTTCCAAAAGGATCCACATAAGCCCCTAACGCAACAGCCAATGAAATAAATTAAATAACAACACAAAAAAGAATTACAGAAAAATATACAACATAAAAATAAAAAAGACTTTTAGAAAACAAATATGAATAAAATAATACAATTAATAATAATAAAGCAAAAGCTTTAAAAAATAAATAGTTTAAACCTGTAAATTATACTTTACCCACACTTTGATGGTCCTCCAGTGATGGTCCGCAACACAGTCCTCCTTCATCCTTCAAATGGGCATATTCATGTTGATAATAGACATCAGTTCTCTTTGATCTTGCTTGAAGATCCTGGTTCCTCATCTTCGTCCCACAAAAAAGGCCTAAAAAAACCCAGCTTTATAAAAATAAAAAACTAACGGAGCTCTCAGGGGTAGGAGCACCCCTGACCGAGACCTTTTTTTACATACTATTTTCATGACTTCTGATTGGCCCATCATATTTCAGCCAATGAGAATCATGTATTTGAATATAGCAACTCTCACTGGAAACAAATTTAGAAAAGGCAATATCCGCTTTTGATTGGTTATCATCAGAATGTACGGTTGGAATGAGAGGGATCTATTTTCCCTATTCCGTAAGCTTAACAAGCTCTTGAAAGAGGCAATCACAGAAGGTTCACATTAGTATAAAGCCCTATTCTGTGGCTGTCATTTCAACCAATTAGAACCCCCAATGTTATAGGCTAGATTAATGCTAATTGCTATGGGGGGTCCATAAGGACTGCCATGGCTATACTTAGAGGCCTCAAAGTGATCCAATTGGGTTAATGTGCCCTTGACCCCAAAGCACAAAGGATGGGGGCCCAATGGTTCCCTCAGGCTTATAGGGGCAGTCCTTGGGGATACCCAGGTTAATAGGGGTTTACGAGCTAGTGTAGTGTGTTAAAGATCAGTAGATATTTTCTTAATTTGTAGTGCAACTGTCCATGCATAGACATGGTATATTGTTGCCGGGTTTGTTTTTATTATTAACATCATAATTGACATACTGCCAACCATTGCAGGTTTGCCAACCAATATGGCGCCTGCACCCATGGACAGCACTGAGCATGCCTGACCCCTATAACATACATGCGCTACTCTGATCATGGTGGGTAAAGGGGTGGATAAGAGGTGCAAACCCTGTGCTGCATTGTGCATTACACTTGCTCATTGTGAGCCTAATAATAATACCAAGCATTTAGCAAATAGCATGGAGACCTAAGGAGCTCTGATGCACAATGAGCTGCAATAGATTACAGCTCATCCCCCCACTTTGTCAGGTGGTTATAAACTAGTGAGTTCCTCTTTAGTCACAATGAGGGCTCTGCCAGATCTTACTGCCAGGTTCTCACCGACAGAACAAAGTTTTTTCCCACCTCAGGAATTTTATCTAACAAAGGCAAACAAAATGGTGGATGTTATAGCAGTATAAGTGCACATAAAAAATAATAATGTTGGGGCTGCATTATTTTTTTTTTACATTCTACAAATATTTTTCCTATTTTCAAAAGTTGTTCTTCAAAATAACAATTTATATTACAAGCTGCAAATGCCACTAACCTGTATTTTTTTTTTTCCTTTTAAAAGGTTTAGATGTGTTCTATTGACTTAATTTGCCTTAATTTACCTTAAGCCTAAATTCGTAAACACTGCTGTTTTAAGTAGGATTTCAGGGGATGTTATCGTATGATCTGACAATATTTAAGCAAGCCTGTATTTTACTTCTTAGACACACTCAATAGTAAATGAGACCATCATTTTCACTTCAGTAAAACATGGAAGTTAGATGTAATCTGCAATCGGAGGCTAAGAATTAATTAGTGCCAATAAGTAGTCAAGCAATCTAGCAATTTATAAAATGCATTAGATCCTCTGTTTTAGTCTGTGTGGGTTTCATGATATGTATTAACCCCTTGAGTCCCGAGATCGATATTCCTCAGGAATAACAATTACAAAATATATTTGTGGGTTTGAGATTGTTGTGCAATAAATGTTGTGTTTCCATGCATTCCCAGACTTTTAAAGTATAGTATTGTGTGTTTAATTGCTGCTACAGCTTTAATAAGTGTTTGAAAAAGCCCTTGCGAGTCCTATTTAGTAATATTTTTTACAGAAACTTGATTCTTTTTTCGGTTGCGGGTCAGACTTTATTTGCGAGCTAGAACTACGGGTCTAATAGAATATCAGTTTTGTGTAACTTTAATTATTTAGAGCTTGTAATATTTGAGCTGTGCTAAAACCAATGGAGTTCTAAGGCCAAATTTGCTTCTTTGGCTGGCCCGTAGTGAATGTGGGTGGGTAACTCGTAATCGGATTGCAAGTAGCTAATATGTGGCAATATTAAGACTGATTTTAAGTGTGTATGAGATTATGAATTGGGCAATAGAATCTCCCTGCTGAGAAAGCACAATATCATACTTAAAGTGTTTTCCTTATATTAATGTGACTAAATTATTTTTTCTCACCCTCAATGTACTAACTAGAGTAACAACTTCTCATTCTCTGCAGCCTCTACTTTATAAAAAAAAAATATATATATAAAAATACCCTTAAATACACTAAAGGCTGTGTTTTTGCTGCATACAGACAACCACTGCTTATATTTTGATTCTTGTATAAGTAATTATGTGTAAACATAATGTTATCTTTTCTTGGATATAAAATCAATAGAACAGTCATATTAAAAAAAATTATTGATTTGCTATGTCGGTTAAAAGTGTTGGATTGATTAGCTTTTCAGAACTGTACAATCTAATTTGAATAGATATTTATTAGTTATAGTACTGATATTAAGACGTTGCATCATTGCTATATGCACATTGAAGATTTGGGAATTCGAAGTATTTGACACTGAGACTGAGGCCAGGAACTGAATATCAGGATTACAGGCTAATAAGACACCACTTTTTTTTTTTATTCACAGTCTGCTCATTCATACCGTGCCCTCTTTTTCATTCCTCATATATATTCACTAATCAAACCTTGTCTTTTTCAACTTAAAATATCTCTAAAATACCTCTTTATCTAAAACAGGATACAACTAAAATTCGAATATCTTGCCTTGACTACTGCAACTCACTCCTTGCGGGCCTTCCCATTATCCGCTAGACTCATCTACTATACCCAACGCTCGGTGTCTGCAGCACCTCTGTCAGTCACTCCACCGGCTTCCCATAACCTCCAGGATAACTTTTTAAATCATGACGTGTAAAGCTTGCAATAACAGTGTACCTCATTATATCTCTGCTCTCTCTCTTATCGCCTCCTCTCACTCCCGCCTTCAGAAACTTTCTAGTGTTCCGCCTATTCTTTGGAACTCCTTGCCTCGCTCCACTAGACTTTCCTCCTATATCAAGACCTTTAAAACCTCACTAAAAACCCATTTGTTTAAAGAAGCTTATCACCTTCATCCTTAATATGCACAATGTATCTATCACCCTCCTGTTTCTCAAACAAACCCTTTAGATTGTAAATTTGTGCATTTGTAATGTTATAAAGTGCTTGAGAAAACTAATCTCAAAGACAGGGCCCTCTTTTCATTTGCATTGCATTGAAGCTGTTTTTGTTTTGTACTTGTCCCATATATGACGCTGCAGAATATGTTGGCATATTAAAAATAAAGGATAATAATAATAATATTCTATAAGCTCTGCATAAGAGCATTGTATTTTTGTGCAACTTTAAACTTGAAAGTGTTTTCTTAAAGGTATATAGAAGTTTCATGTATTATAAATGCATCTGGTAGAGGAGAATCAGTAGTGTATACAAACATGTTTTTGCATGAAAAACGTTTACAGAATTCTCCAGTTTTCTGGCAGTTGATTTTGAGAAGAAATGCTTTGAAAAGTCAAGATAAATTAGCGTAAAATTCTTAATTCATTGTAGCCAATCAGCGGCAGCTACAACATTATTACAATGTCTGGGGATTCAGTATCTGCAGCAAAGCGTCATGGGATGTGCAGTCTTTTGTTCCCACCACAGGGAAGCAGCCTCATGCAGTGCTGCTCTGGATTTCTGCACTGTGCTGCTTTTGGCTTGACGGTTAGCATATGGATAAAAAGCATACTTAAATGCAGCTATTGTTTTTTGAAAAAAGAGAACCTGTATGTGTATAGAATTAATCAATGTAATCAGTGTGTGTTAATTAGAAAGTTAAGCACAGAGAAACTTCCATATGCCTTTAAGAGAAGAACACCAGTATGTTTTTTTATACAGCCTCTCAAACTGCAGGTCTGGTTCTGCTTAACAGACACTAATTTTATGAGTGAAACACAAATTATAGGAAAGTGACAATATGCCCTGTAGCCATGTGAGGACTTATCTAGAGGGCGCATATAAACCTGCTTAATGCAAGTAGGGTTAGAAGATAAGACAATCTGAGGAGTCTGTCCTATTCATATAGAAAGGCAAATTAAAATTAAAAAAATATTTTTTTTAACATTTTCTGTTGAAAATTACACTGAAGCCATGTCAATTAAAATTATAAGCTGCATATATCAGATAGGCCCCGCAGAGTATCAGGAACTTGTGTGGTCTCACTTCACTTGATCTATATTTCTATTTTGTGTGTGTCAGAATGATTTGATATATAACTATAAATGACAATCTAAGTATTTCTCACACAAATCTCTAAAAATAGTGATTATTTCTAATAAAAGTCAGTTTGATTACAACTAAGTAATCACCAAATACACTGTGATAAAAAAATACCCTGTGACATTGGTAGAAGAGTGGCAAATATACTGTGATACCAGAAGAAGACAAATACACTGTAATACTGGAGAGAGTGTAAAATACACTGCGATACTGTGATACCAGAAGAAGAGTGCCAAATACTCCATAATACTTCAAGAAGAGTCCCTTAGCAATTAATGAATCAGGAGTGCCAAAAAAACCTAGTGAAATTTAAATTAATAAAACGCTTTGTCCAGTGGCATTCTGGGCTTCTTTTTCACCTTTTCGAACTTTTCAACATTTGGGCATTCTTTTAAAAAAGCTGCAACAAAATTGTTCTTATTTGGAAATAAGAAAGAATCGCGAAACGACAAGAGCGCCAAATATAATGTGATACCAGGAGAACAAGACAAATGTACTGTGATACAGGAGAGGAGTGTAAGATACACTATAACACTTGAAGAAGAGACACCTCCCGAATAACAAATCAGGAGTGCTAAAAAGCCTTGTGAAATATAGGTCATTAAATGTGAGTGCATAGATCACTTTATTTGAGCCTCATTCAATCCGAAGCCTGCATCTCACGGTATACGGGCCATATGTCTGTGGTCTTCTACAATTACAGAGCAAATCAATTGAACAAGGCCGCAAGTTACGGGCCGAAACCGTAAACCATACAATCATAAGTAGCATTTCAGGGCGGGAACATGATCAAATAAGCAAGGCTGTAACTATCCATTTAGAAACAGCCAATAGAAAATGAGACCACCATCATTAGGTCAGTAAAACATGGGGGTTGCAGGTCAATCTGCCTTTGGGGGTCCGATATGCGATTAGACTTGCAAAACTGCAAAACACTAAATAATAAAAATGAAAAAGCCAATACTGTTCTAGTCCATGTGAATGGCCTGTTATGTATTAACTAATTGATTCCCAAGATCATCTAACCCCAAAATAAAACATAAAATAAATGTATTTTTTATTGCCGATTTGCGAGCTTGAGACTGTTATGCAATTAATTCTAAAGTCCTTCATCGCTTTCCACGTTATTTACAGTGCAGTATTATTTTTTTATTTGCATTTACAGTGCTACGGACATGTCTTTAACCCCTTTGCGGGTCCTATTTGGTACTCGTAGGATTTTCTTCTACATTTGCCGTTTACGGGTGTGAAAACATTTGCGGGCTTGAGGAATTGTAGCAATTGAATAGCGATTTGAGATTTTAGTGATTGTAACTCTTGCGAACGTGAAAGATCAAAGGCTTAGATGGGGTGCAAGTTACGGTTTAACAACCGCAAGGGTTTCAAGCCCGTGACACAAAGCCCATTTGTAGTCCGCAAAAAAAGCCAAGTGAATAGCAAATTAACTTGCGGCCTCTATTATGGGCTACTGTAACTTACAACTGCTCAATTGAATGAGGCTCTTTGTGTTTAAATAAAAACACTTTGTCCAGTGGCATTCTGGGCTTCTTTTTCACCTTTTAGAAATTTTCAAGTATTTAGACATCCTTTAGAAAAAAACTGTAACCACAAAATTGGAAATTTTTGGAAAGAAGAAAGAATCACAAAACAACAAGGAAGCAGAGCCAGCTTTGGGGACATTAAAGGGAAAAAAAGCTATTTCTGGAGTTTATAGCTGGAGGATTCCCTAGGAATTCCCTCATATCATATTTTATATAAAAGAGGACTGTACACCTCCAAAGGTTATTTTTTTTTTTTAGGATACTCTGCCTTGGGAGGGTGATTAGAGAAGCACGGTATATTAACCATTTTTTACACATTGTCAGTTGGTATCACTGTTTATCATTAGTGCAAGCTAATTAACAGAGATTGCATTTAATGGCAAATATTGAATTCGATTGATATCACTTATCCAGTTTTACAGTAGATGCAAAACAATCTCAGTTGAAATAGAAAATATATAAAATTGATATGTCACACTATTATCTTGTAAGAAGTCATGTCTTTAATTGAAAAAAAAAAAACACATTTCTGTATTTGAGACACCTTTGTTGCACCAGAAAGGAGTGAAATCATTTTTTTCTTTTCATATCATGTTAACCTTTCCAGCTGTCAGATTTCATTTGAATCTCCTTGTAGTACAAACACAAATACTCATGCACCTTGTTTAGCTTTCTTATCTTGATCTAATTTCAGGTAATCTTCAGTTGTTCCTACAATACAGGAACTTTACAGTGACTTTATCATCTATTCTAATATACTGTACAGTTGTTATCTAGTGCACGTTCTTAAAAGGATAATAAAATATATATAAATGGCAATACATAGGTGCAGTGTAACTGTGCTGCAGTTTACCATGCCATATAGATTGCAAGCACTGAATTATTACATTGGGTATGCACAATTTATGAATGACACACGTAAAAATTTTCCAAACTTCTCCATTTTTATTCATTTTGAAAACTTACATTTTTGTGACTTTTGCAGCAAACATAATAATTTTAAATAGTATGTAAATATATAAGATTTAGTCCGGATGATATTACACCTAAATAACTGCTTTCATGTGGAATACACAGACCATAAATCAAAATCGATTTGTAAGATAATCAGAAATGGGGACGCAGTGACTTGTTTTAGTTAAACTGATATAAAAAAATAAGCAATATTATATAAATTTCAAGAATAATTAAAAGATCCAGCTCCTACTTGCAAAATGGTTTTGCAGACCTGTGATCGGTTAGACTGTTTTGCAGCACAGAGCTCTCTACTGTTACAAATCATCAACTACATCAACCCCCTTGCAAGATGCAATTCAAGAGTGTTGAGTGCTGTCTTGTAGAACTGATGGAGTTTTGTTTACTTGTTTAATCAACCAGGAAGTACCTGAGCACTAAATTACACAGTTACCTCTGGATGGGGGGACATGGCAGATTGATGGCTTTGTTTCCTGTGTATAAATGTAACAATTTTATTGTGCTGTAGTGGGGCAGCCTGTATGTGTGTTTTTATCTCTGCATCCTTGTTGAAGTGAGACAGCTGCCTGGTTGTACAAATCCCTTTTTATGTAATAATACCACCTAGCTGTTGAAATATTGCTCTTGACCTTCTCCTGTCGAAGAAATAATTAATGGATCTTTTGGTATGGGCCACAACTATTTCTACAAATATGCACAGCTATACATTGAGCAGAAACCTCCAATAAGTTGTTTAGGTTTGCTTATGTTTATTTTAGCGTCATGCTTTGTAAATAAACAGCTGGGGACACAACTTGTGCAAAGGAGCCTAGTGGTTGAAATGTCATAGTGCAACAGTGTACATGATGACACATTTATGTATACAATCACTGCTTCCTACACACAAATATATATATATATATATATACATAGTTATGTGTATAGGTAGATAGATAGACATATACAGGGGTGAAAACCTCCTAGGAACGCGTACACCAGTGCTGCTGGCGCCTAAATATTTTTCCAAAGTATAATGCATCTCTATGAATGGCTTCCAAGAAAGTCTTTGTGACTCCTAAGTTTTAGATATTTGTTTAAAAATATATATATATATATATATATATATATATATGTAGAAAATATGAATTAGCTATATCTATTTTTATCTAACTTTTACTTTTGGTTATATATATATATATATATATATATATATATATATATACATATAATGTATGTATTACTTGTGTGTTTATTGTATTTAATTACTCCTGTAGAAACATGCTTAAACTGTACTGTTATGTGCCACGTACTCACTGCATTCAATGCATTTTCCCCTGTATGTACTGTATTGCTGTGGAAAATGATTGCACTTTATAAATAACATTATTAATAATAATAATGCTTACTGTATAGATAATGCACTGGTTTTAGTACTTCCTGTAGATACTCCTTATACAGGAATATTATTAGTAGTATATGTCTTATAGGTAGATGCAAAAACATTAAGAAATAGTACAAAAATTAGAATCGTTTGGCAGAAAAATGGTTAATTAAACCTACAGAAAAGATGCCTATTGGATTTTATAATTTTGAGTGACAGACGGGAATACAGTAAAAATATTCTCGTGCTACATGCCTGACAGGAATGATGTTATCGTAATGTGGTTGGATTTAGGGTTTAATATTTGGGAGGATCTACATATTACGGGTTTATTGCCGTCTCCCTCCTGCCTACATGTTATTATGTATGTTATAGATATGTAAACACTGTCAAACAGATGTGTGGAAACAGTTCACTGACCAGGCAAAAATATTCCATAGATCAGATTAAAATATACGCAGATTTTCTTGAATACCATGCTATTCTGCTTTACTGTTTGATCCACATGCAGCAGATCCTACCCGCCTTAGATGTTGTTATTGTTTAAAAGTACATAACATAATATTCACATTTATGTACGATAAAACAATTTTTTTGTGATTTTTGTCAATTTATATGTGCATGTGTATTTTAAACTAACTTGCTGATTCGACATCACTAAATTATGTGGCGTGCTACAGTATTGAGTTTTTAGAAAGTCCAGATCTTTTGTGGATAATACGTCGAATTTATGGAGTAGATTCTGCTATAATCTTGTGAAATTCATGAATCATTGATAAATTAAAGGATGTTATCCAGAGTGCAAAACATTCAAGTAAAGGACCAAGAATTTTGTTATAAAAGAACAGAAAATATAGAACACTAACCTATAAAAGTTTCTTTGAAAGTTAGTTCTTGCCAGTTATATTACACCTTCCTCATGCATTTGCTTCCCAGCAGTTTGGGAACCATGTAATTCATCGCATTTTGGCAGACCTGGAATCTTGTCTCCAAATCATTTTTCTTCATCTTTTATTCAGAAAAAATATTTAGCAAGTAAATTATTTGAATTAATCTTCCTTTATTAATTTAGTTTTATCTGATATAAAATATCTGCTGAAATAAGAGCAAAGGCAAGAGTTCAGCAGATATAAATGTTAAAAAAAAAGTTTTATGTAGTTATATTAGTAAATTCAATTTCTGATGACGATTTTTGTCAAAACAAATGACAAAAAATGGAAATATATTGTTTACTTAATGAGTATCAAAAGCGATGTGTTGAACATCATAAGATGCACTAATATCATGAATCACAGACTAGACAAATTTGCCTTTTGGTCTCTGAATAACGCTGCTTTGGAGTCTGTCACCTACATTAACTAAGAAATGCAGGGGCTGTAATGGATATTTCCTATGGTGCCCCTGGAATAACTTAGTGAATGTAAACTAGTGTCACAGATTTTTAGTATAGTTATGCCATACTTCCACAATTTACAGAAAATAGTTTCAATAAAAATAAGGAGAAGTGTTTCCACCTCTATGATCGGTAATTCATGTAGGAAGAACTTAGTCCACTAAAAGGCATCACAATCTGCAAATAATATATGTTTTGTGCAGAAAGCTCAGATTTTTATTCATCACTCGACTGATATATCTGTAACAAATCACATACTAATCCTTTTTCAAACAACCCTCAATCACAGCAAAGAAAAGGCAGACAGTATAAATTACACTATTATCACTGCTTATAAGAAACAGATGATATACATTAACAATATGCATTTTGAATATTACCAAAATATACAGAAATAATCACTGTTTTCTGATTTTGGCTGATGAATACCAATGAGGATAAGATACTTTCATTGATCTATGTTTAATTAGTACAGGGTTCTACCCAAGGACAGTTTTTACTTACAAAGAAAGTGAATACAAGGAATTAATTACTCATAAAATCATAACATTACAGTGTTTCTTTACATAAATTGGCAAAAATATAGTATGAAAGAGACCTAATTGCACAAGCAAAATGACATGAACTCTCTTAATATCTGTCCCATATATGCTTTGTGAATGGTTGGAAACAAGTAATATCAGAGTATTGTAATTTGTGAGCATTTGTTTCATTACCCAACTTTTCATCGTTATAGTTTCTCCGCTTTCCCAACTAATTCATATGTAGGTATCACTTATCTGGTACTTAAGATAGCTAAGCACTGCATACCTTAAAGATCCTTCTGACGGCTATCATGCTTTCTTGCAGTTAAGTACTCATGTGGGACATAAACTAAGTGAAAGAGAAAAGACAGCTTCACTTGTGATATGTTCTGTTTGTGTTTTTTAATCCTAAGTAAATAATGCATGCAATATAAATACCTCAAACTACAAAGTTTCTTAACATAAATGTTTATGCAGATGCTTTAATAATATAATATACTTGAATCATAACACAAGTTATATTTAACATACAGTCTGATATATTTTACACCATTTTTTAAATACTGCTTAATTACTTATTTATTGAGACATTTTTACTAGCATCTTTACTACAGGTGCCTACACCAAACCTTACTGTATAACAGTATATATTTGAGCAAATATCTAATGAAATAAATAAATAAATATGTCAATTAAATTAATGAAATAGAATAGAAATGTTGCTCTTCCAAACCTGTCAGTGCTCAAGGGACCTGTGCGTCCCATTCGGCACTTATGTGGTTTATTTAGCCCATTCACTGATGACACAAAGCACTGCAGACCTCTCTAGTAGCAACTGTACATGGACCCATTCTTACATCTTGCTAAGAACGATGAATTTCCCAGGAAGCCGCGGAGACAAGTGACTTTTTAAGCCGTACTGATGTCGCTCCACAATGAACTTTTTGTTCAAAGTGGTCTACAGATAAACCCAAGGTACTGAAATATATATATATATATTGAAAATCGCTGTTGCTTTTTCTAGCTACTTGAAAATGGCAAAATCCTACAAATTTGATTAAAAAAATCCTTCTTTGCCTTAACAACAGGGTTTGGCTTGAACTCATCCTCCTCCTTCTCTGTACCCGTCTGATTTCCCTCTTTTTTTTTTTTTTTTCTTCTCCAAGTTGACTGTTAACTATCCCCCCTTGCATCTGAAGTTGTCTCCTGATTGGTGTGCTCTCCCTCCCTTACGTCACTCAAAGTGTGACGTTCAGTCTTCCTGTTTCCTCCAGCTGTGTCTTAAAGTAAATCTTGTTGTAGTGCGGAGCCTCAGCTGAGCTCTGCCTGCAGAAATAATACAATTACAGCCAGGCAAAGGAGAGCAGCACAAAAGACCTCTCTCTCCTCTCTTCTCTCTGTCTCCACTCTGCCTCCTGTTTGCTCTCTGTCAGATTCACACACACACACACACTCACACACTCTCTGTCCCCTTAGTCACTCAGACACGCACACATTCTCCCTCCCTTGTCAAATTGTACTATTCATCAGCAGATATTCAAGGCACTGTGTTTTCTTCCTTTCACCGGCAAAGCGGATCAGTTTCATCGCTTTCACTGAGTAAGTAACCTCTCTGCATTAGCTTTTAAAGATTACTTTTAATCAAACTGCACATTTTACATGCAAAATATGTGATACTTTTATTTACCTCTAATAAGTGACATTATAGCATGCAAAGTTTAATTCTTAGGAAATTGTGACATTATTAGCTTTTGCTTTATTTTTTTGTGTGTGTTTTTTAATACTTGCTTCCCTCTCCTCTTATACACTTGATCTCATCCTTTGCTTTTTGTTTTGTCTTGTTTGTTAAAGGTGCCTTTTTTGTCTCTTCAATTTGCTTCTTATTTGCATGGATACTTCCCTTTTTTTCGTATCTACCTTCCCAGCAAAAAAGCTGGCAAGGATTATTTTATGGGTCTCATTCCAACTGTTGTCAAAGGTTCTGTTTGAATGGTAAAGATGTATTCAGTAGTTGCTTAGGAGATCAGTTTTGAAGCATGCTTAATTTAACACTCCCAACTTTAATGCTTAAGAAAGGATGCATGATACCCATTAAGCTACTTCTCACAATCTTGTGCTTTTCAGTTAATGTCATATTCAGGTTACAGTTTACTGTTTATAATTTATAAATGCAACTGATATCCTATACCCTAAAAATATGGGGGCCTGTGCAGGACCCCAGCATCAGAAGGGTTAAGGATGGCAGAGCTTTGAAATTGTACGTGAAAGGCTTATTGAAGAATAAAATATTGTTTAGACAGCCGCTGTTAGTTAGTTGTGACAGCTTGAATTAGAAGCTGAACACAGAAGAACTCAGATCAAGTACGCTTCATAGTGAATGAAATAACTGCTTCTAGAGGTAATGCTTGCAAGACACTGAAATGCACATGCTGCTAACTACAGAGGAATTTACTTAGTGATAATTATAGAGACACATTTTCCTTTCTTTTAAAAGTTTATCAGAGGCACTAGCACAGCATCACTGCATGTACCAATATTACAATCCTCATTTTTATTTTTTTGTTTATTTTTTTTCTCCCCTTTTAAATGATTGTTTGTCCTTTGAGATTAAATTCACTTCAGGGGCAGCCAATAACTAATTTATCTATGAAAGATTTTCTTTTTTTTTTTTCTATTTACCACCCTCCCCTCTCTGTCTGGAAAGCTATTGTAAGACCATAACAAAACGCGCATGGGCAGCCCCAGACAGGTGCGTTATGTCAAGAAAGACAGGTGCAAGTTTTAGTTCAGCTGAACCCAGCCGACTATTGTGGAGAGGTTTATGAATTTATAGTCATCTTTAAGATAAGGAGTGCCAGAACAACAGGAACGTTCAAATTATACCTGGTAAGATATTTTGTATCAGGCTTGTTTGCATGCATAGGACAGGTTGCATTATTAATCAGCATAGTAAATAAAGTGATGGAGACATTTTATTTTCATTTAATAGCAGACATATAAGCCAAACAGTATTGTAATTATAAGTTGCCATTTTCCTGAAAGTTCAGCTTCTAGTTGCTTTTGGTACTTGGAACCACTTTAGTATTATTAAATCTACATCTTAAGTTCCCCATCAGTGCAGGAACTGATGAAACAGACTTTATCTTTAAGTTATGTTGTATGTTTCTGAACTTGGGAGTGTTTGCTAAAAATGTGCTATGCGCTGGGTGCATTATATATATATATATATATATAGAGAGAGAGATGGATAGATAGATGGATAGATAGATAGATAGATAGATATTTGAATCTGTAGAATATATGTTAACTGGAAATGCTTCTATAATTATAGCTTAATTAATGTAAACATTTATATTAAAACTGTTTGCTTGGGAGTTAGTGCAATGCTCCATTCTTGCATAGAATGTGCTGCAATATATTATTGACATTGTCAAAAGTCCTGTCTAATTAAGCAGGTTTTGGGAGGTGAATCAACACTGAGAATACATGCGATTTAGCTTTGTTTAAAAAAAAGGGAAGGTGTTTAATTTGTTCAGGTTTACATCATTTTTTTTTAGAATGAAATGAAGCTGGTGAATTGGTTTGATGCCTTTTATTGGTGTACATTTTTTCTTTAGATTCTACCTTGAACCTGTTTGTAGTCATGCTTTATTTAGTTCTTTAAATAACAAAGCTTATCTATGACAGTTCCACCTTTTACTTCTTTGCCCTTTTGTACACTGGATACTTCTGCTTTTTATTAATCATAAATGAAGGAACTTAAGATATAAGGATGTAAAATACCCTCCCTGAACAGTCCTGATGCATTTTATTGTGGCCATGGCTCATTTAATTCATCTGGCACTACCAGCTTTCATATTTATAAGATTGTTCTGAGAGCTATAATGTTTTTATACCTGGTAAATGAACAAGTTAGCTTCACTTTACATTTATCTAAACTGTACAAGGTACAGAAGCTGCAAACATATGTTAAATGGTAATTTTAAATACTTTGGCCTTTTATGTATAGAACTCATCTAGCATGAGCATGTAATTGTATTTAAACAATTATGATTCCCTATGTATAGGACAAACATTTTTTTAAATGTGCAATATTGGTATTATATTTCTTGTCGGCCTTTTACTTGATGAGTTGTTTTGACCTTAAGTATGAACTTGTTCATCTTCTTTACATTGTAAGATAGCCATCGCCATGTATTTGAAGCATGATGTGACCAAGGACAACATTTTATATATACATTTAGAGTCTGTCTAAAGTATATAGAGATATTACAAGTATAAAGAAAAGCTCCTGAAACAGGGTAGTAAAGGTCCCCTTGTCTTGCACTTGAATACTGATTTTAAATTTATTGTAAAATTGGTTAAAAAAACACCATCTAAAATGCTTTAATTTTTTTTCTGACTCGTTATCTGAGTAAAGATACAAACCTCGTAACACTGCATTGCACAGTGTAGCAAATATGTGTTTTTTGGAGATAAATAGCACTTGTGTGTATGACAAGCGCAAGAAATTATGTTGTGAAATTATTTGCTTTATCACTTACCACTCACTTTTATAGTGTTCAAGATAAAATTAAATTGTGGTCAAATTTTTTTTACTCTCTATATTTTTCTATATTTATTAAAATAGTAATGGTGTTCCAAAAAAATGTATGTACAATTTTAGAAATAGTAATGCCTCTATAGTTGAATAAATAGGGCGACATGATATGCGTACATTGATATTATTTACAGATTGTTCTATATGATTTCTCAATTAGATTTATGTCACATGCACAGTAAATTCAATTTAATTTAAAGTTTTCAAAGTATTTTGAGTTTTGAACATTTTTTTAAAAGTAAATGTAGACCTGAACAACTTTAAAATTATTGCAGCACACATAGTAGTAGGGTGTTAAGATAATGGTAAGTAAGTATTTTTGTTGAAAGAAGACTTATTTCTAATAGTTCTTTATTTTTAAGGCTGTGACTCATTGGTTAATAAACCTTCAACTTTTTCATTTGTAACACATTTTTATTTCTATAAAACGTAAACCTATGTCTACTAAATTTGTCGTCAGTCTTCTAAAGTTATAGATCTGTTTGTCGTTATTTTATCACCTTATTTTACTCAAAAATTATTGCATTATCAATACAGTGGAGATATTCCACATAAGATATTTACCATTATTGTAATTTGATCCATTTCTTTGTATAGTTTATTATATTACAATATATTTTTTATAGGGACTTCTCATTTTTGTAAACTTTTCTTTCCCAGATTGATATCATGATATATTTTAGTTAATTTGATATTGGTTATCTGAATCTAAATTTACAGTTTTCCTTCAAGTTGTACATGTTAATTCCATGTACACGTAGTTCGGCTCTCGCAATTAATTATATAATTTGTAATCGCATTGAATAGCAATTACATTATGTCTCACTGTAAAGCGGTTGTCTACGTTTTGTATTTAAAACACAGTGGTTTCATAAACCCACTTAAATTGCATGTAACTAAACTAAAAATACTGTTTACTATACTCTTACAGTTGCAATACTGGGACAAAATCTAATTTTATCAAAGGAGAATGTAAACATACAGACACAATTTGATAGGATTCTGTTTCAACAAAACATGTGCTGGGATTC